>JASSUY010022956.1:3233-28779 GCA_032466535.1 Forpus xanthops
GGCATGGTTTAGTGGGAGGTGTCCCTGCCCCTGGCAGGGGGGTTGGAACTGGATGATCTTAAGGTCCTTTCCAACCCAAACTATTCTATGATTCTATGGTTCGAACTGTTTGGTTTGGTGCTATTCATGAACTAGTGAATGCAAGTGAAAATACTGTAAAAATGCTCTCGTGAGTTTCATCAGTTCTCAAATCAGGCATTTGTGGTCATAGCATGGATTAGAAGAAAATCTTAGTTTTTTGAAAAAATCCCCTCTTGAAGGTATAGTTGTGATTTTTTCTTGCTTCAATTGTCAAGAATTAAGCTTCTGATATCACTTTTGTAAGAGCACCAAAAGTACCCGTGTTCTGTCAGTAGCTGCCAAAGCACTCACCGCCCCCCTCATCACCTTGCTGGATAGTCCTTAATGGCAGCAGTGTCATTTGCACCAGTGTGACTTCTGTACTGTGCACATGTATGGGTAATATGAGAATATTATAGAGCTGAAGGGTTAAGCATGTATGTAATGGTCCTATGGGACAAATTAATCCCAAAAGCTTCTTTTCAGGATGTATAGGCTGTGGAGGCTACATGTGCTCCAGGCAGTTGTAGGTTGTGTTTGAGATGAGGTGGAACACTACCATGTAGCGTGGATGCTGCCATGGTGTCCTGATTTTGGCTGGGATAGTTAATTTTCTTCTTGGTAGCTGGTACAGTGCTGTATTTCAGATTCGGTATGGGAATAATGTTGATAACATGGTAGTGTTTTTAGTTGTTGCAGAGCAATGCTTACACTAAATCAAGGACTTGTCAGCTTCTCATGCCCTGCCAGTGAGTAACCTGGGGGCATAAGGAGTTGAGATGGGACACAGCTGTAACAGCTGACTCTAACTAAGCCTAAGTATGTTCCATACCATGAGGCACCATGCTCAGTAAAAGCTGGCCGAGGGCCACTGCTTGGGAATTGGCAGGACATCGGCCTGTAAGAGGTGTGCAACTGCACTGTGCATCACTTGTTTTGTATAATCTAATCCTATTATTTTTATTATCACTCTTATTATTTTCTCCCTTTTCTGTTCTAATAAACTGTCTTTATTTCAACTCAGGAGTTTTTGCACTTCTACCCTTCTAATCCTCTTTCCCATCCTGCTGTGGAGTAGGGGCAGAGAGCAAGCAGCTCTATGGTGCTTAGTCGTTGGCTGGGATTAAACCACGACACATGGAAAAATTACTGAAGTCGTATGGTGAAAAGAAAATACATCTGCCTGGGAAATTTGCCATAGAGTGGGGAAAAAAATCAAAGTTGACTTTAACTGAAACAAGATCCGGTAGGGAAGATGTTCAGGCCAATTTCAGATGCTGTAACTTGGCTGCTTTCACTCCAGTACTGGCCAGCCCTGTCACATTACTATTCAAAATATTTTCAAGATTGTGGTATGTTGGATCAGGTCCTGGAGTGTATCCAGGTGGTCTGGATCAGTGGGAAAGGGCAGCAGTACAAGAAAAGTCATGGAGTATGGGGATAGAGATGGAATATGGCCCTTTGCCTGTGTGCCACCCATCTTGGACAGAACAATGGAGTGGGAATATCTGCTCCTTTGCTAAGATGTGTTTTATCTCTCCTAGAGAGTCACAGGCGCTTTGCAAGTCTGCCAAACCAGCATCACTCACTTTACGTGTAGTGGGGTGTTGTACACTGTTGAACTAAGAGGAGCATGTCTCCCCAGGCTTTGCATTGCTCTTGCACCTGGTTATAAGCCCTCAAAAATAAATAAATCAGAGCACCCCAAAGACAAATTCTTACTCATGGTGATTTGCACCATGTTCCGGAGGTCAAAATTCCCGAGTGATGTCATTCAGCATTTGCCATTGAAAACTTCTCACTTCTCCACCAGGTGCATGCAGAGGCTGTCGTTTATAACAAAGCTTTTTCATAAAGGGTCCCTGGGAGTGCACCAGTAGCTTGAATTGCATTGGGCGATTCCTGAGGTCAGGGTGGAATTTGATGTGGTTGTTCTGAAACATGCGCTGTCATTTTGCGCCAGTGAAAGCTTCCTGAAACCTTATAGTTCTTGTCCAATGTCTTTTGAAGATCATGGCGTATCATTAAGGATCCAGGGCATGCCCACATAGAGCATACTGCTGAGTACAGGGGACTGAGGAAAACAGCAAATCTCTGTGTCTTCCTAAAAATCCAACAGGAGGTCAAGAAGTAACTGTAATGGCAAGTTTTATGTCAAGAAATCGAGCAGGGTGTTCCCTGAAACAGGCTCCTTGAGTTTCACTTCCATCTTTACAGCATTGGTGTTATTGGCCACATCCAATTGCTGTCCTAGTTAGGTACAGGGAAAGCTAATATTCACTTCGAAGATGTGGTAAGAAATTTGGAGGTTTATTTTGCTCCAAATTAATTTGAAGAGGTGTAGATATAAAGGAACAAACTAAAAACCAGCCCTTGTTTCTTCACTGGCAGATCCTGTTACCTCTCTGAGATGTTTGCAATAATTTTTAGTCAGCTGATGAAAGACTAGATTAGACCATCTGAGACTACTGACCTTTAAAACTGAGCCCTTAACAAGAGAGTTTTTCTTCTGAATTTAACGCGCTTTCATCAAAGTATTATTAAGTGTGGGTTTAGTTGCTTTGTTTTTCCATTTTAGAGGTTACATATCAGAATTGTACCCAAATTAATGGAGTTTGGTTATGATGACATAACAGCAAATAAAACTGAATGCTAAGAAAGCCATATATACTAACCTGTAAGAAGTAAGAAAGCTGCTATGATTCCTTTTTGGAGATGGGAGATTCAGTTTTTTTTCTCCACTGATTTTCTGTCCCTTGATATCCTTATCTGTAAACCCAGTGTTAGAGGATATTTTGAGATACATAGGGATATAAGGGGAGGGAGGTCTGTACTTATCCTCAGGTTCAGTTCCCAGAATGAAGAGTTTACCTGGAAGAGATAGTTGATTTGGAGAATCCCACAGTACAGCTATTACAAGCAACACAGGCTACAAGCTGTCATTTAGCAAATGATGGATAAAAGCTGTTGCTGAAGACTTCAAGCCACTGTTATGAGGTACTTCAGGAAGAGTAGGGGATACAAAGGTGGGAGGGCATCACTAGTGCCTTAAGTTTCTGTGCCACTGAAGGATTGGTTAAATAAAAGTTGCAAGTGATGGGAAGGAATGAAGGAAACAAAGCACATCTCATGCTATAGAGAGCTATGGGGTGTGCTGAAGGGATATGACCTGGGTGGGAAATACCTATCTCTAAGTCAAGTGAGTTTTGAGGAGGTTCTGATCTTCTAGGAACTGAGAAATTGATACTGATAGAGGCTCCTAAAGATCCTGCTTGAGTATTGTATCTAACCACTTCTTAGAGAAAGGCATAAGAGCAAGGCAGCTACACCACCCATAACTACTCCTTCACTTGGTGGTCAGTGAAGCCAAGTTACAAAATCCTTACCTACTGCATATGGTCCTATGAAGTAGGTTTTTAAATACATAATAGTGAACCAAAGCCAATCCAGTCTCTCAACCATCCTTGTAAATACCAATTAATCAGTTACCCAAGAACTCAGACTGCAGTTTAGTTGAGATTAATTATTTCATATATGTTTCTTTAGACTACTGTAACCCTCAAGTGGCTGGTGAATTCTTAGTAGCTCCTCTTTTCTGTTCAGACTAAGTTCTTCAAGGCGGGGACTCTTTATGGCTGTTTGTATATGATATCCAGAAGACCTGTATGCAGGTCTCAGGAATTGTAAGCATTACTGGAATTCAATATTAGATAAAAAAAGAGATTTAGAAATATTACTAAAAAGGTTTACAGGAAACAGTGATTTCTAGGCTTAGCAGCAGTTTTGTATGAATGTATATATTTTATTTGCTATAGCTTTGTCCTCTGGTAAATACTACTGGAGAAGAGAATTCACTGATATTGCTGCTTGCTTACTTGTGGCTTGAGCTTAGAATGCAGAGTTACAGTCTGGGTTTGTTGTTTTTTTTTTTCTTTTCTTCTTTTTCTTTGTCCTGACAGAAAGATTTCGGGATTTACTGCTTCTACATTCCAGTCAAGATACAGAGATTCTGCCCATCTTTCAGCAGAGGAGCTATCCCAAGTAAGTAAGATTGTCTTGGGAGAAATCCATTCTTTATCTATTTGCGGCAAGGGAGACTGAAGCATTTATAGCACTGTACATGCTTTTGGTGTCAAGTCTTATGGCAGAGCTGTCATGGAGCAGCCACACTTGCACTGAGCTTTGCAGTCTTTCAGCAATGTCAGGGAGAAGCAGACGTGCTTTGCAAGTGTGCTCAGCTGTCATCTGGGAGGTGGTGGTGGCAGAGTGCAGACGTTAAGTTGCCTGGATCAGTGCCTGGTGGAGCTTTGTTTCACTTGGCACTGTGTTGACACAGGCAGATGTTTTGTCAGGCTAATCCCCACACTTGTCGCGTGGGATTCCATCATTTAGGGTGACAGATTCTTGTGGGTTTTAAAAGGCTCCCCTCTGGAAGACTGCAAGCACTAGAAAACATTTTTTTCTGACCTTCTTAGAGGTACATATACAGGCAAACCAAAAGAGAAGTGCTGTGTGTTTAGGGGGGCTTGCCATGTACAGAGTAGCCTGGACAAAACCTCTTAGTCCCCGAAGTGACATACCTGAATGAAACGACGAATGCTCCTTGTTATATTGGTTAGAAGAAACAGTTACTTTTAGCTAATTTCTGAGAAGAGGCAGTGAAGGAGGAATATGGTGAAGATGGCAAAGAACTGATCCTCACATTAACCATGACCGGAGTGAGCAATGAGGAAAGGATTGTGTAGGATGGACCAGGGGGAGGAGAACGAAGAATGAAAGTCTGGTGCTGATCCAGCAGTGGTAGTGGAAACAAGCAAAGTTATTTAGCGTAATGATTATTTCCTGAAATACGTAAGAAGCCAGTGGAGCTAAGTGTTAAATACAGCTCTTAAAATCTGATAATATGAATTTTCTGAAGAGCAGGTAACAAATCGAGGGGCTGAGGGCTGAAAACCAGTCATCTCCTCACTGTGAATTCTTGAAAATAAAAGCAGTCAAGGATGAAATCCTGATTCTTAAAGTGATGAAATTATTCATTGACAAAATTTCAAACAGGAGACAGGACGTTCCTGGATAAATCCCCTGAATTTATTGTTTGTGTTATCCATTGGCACTGTTTTACTGGAATACTATGAACGTACAATATATAAAACTGTGGGGGACACCTAGGTGGGTGGACTGGCCTACTTGTTTCACTAGTACTTCTAGTAATTATTGTTTTCTTCTCATCCTTCAGAGCACTGGAACAGTTATTTTACCATGACAAACTGGTCCGAGAAACTAGTTTATCATCCTTCCTCAAAGAACAGACTTATTTCTATAAAAACCATTTCTGAGGTGTCTGACTTTCCATTTCTTTGCATTCAATTTATTACTAGCATTTTTGGCAAGTACAGCTTACTTACCAGTATTAGACATTGTCAGAATCATGAGTGAACGAGTGCCTGTTGCCTTCTGTTCAGTGGATGCTTCAGGCCTTTGAAGACCATACAAATACAGCTTATATTGTGGAGCTGTACTCCTATTAGAAGTTACAGTGGCCTTGCTTAACAAAATAATGCATGTTTTCAGACACATTACTTTGTGAGAATGACTGATTCCTGTCATACACAGAATCAGCCAAACTTTGGCACCTAACTGAAAGAGAAGTTTGCATATCTCTAAAAGCAATAGATTTCTGTTCATAGCATCACTGATTGGTGCAAATTTGCTTGCTTGTTACAGAAATTTATCATGTGTTATAGTTCACTTATAAGATAGTTGAAGACTATTGACATGTCGTAAGTTCCCTAGGGGTTGTCTTTCAAGTGAAATATGTGTTCAGCAAGGCAGAAAACCTGCTCATCTTCATAATATATTTTGTTTTATTCTCATGTCAGTTTTTGTCCCTTCCCTACGCTCATTTTCATTGAAAGGTCACTTAACAGAAATGAAGGTAATGAACAGACTGAGCCTATAAATCAGTGTCCCTTCACTGGCTTCATCTGAGCAGTGGTTGGTTGTACTACATGCGGACCTGAGAAGTAAGGCCATTTTAATGAGATACTGTAACGGGGCACAAGGTGGAACTTGTAATGCTTAAGGAAATCCTAAGAATGTGGAAGGTAAAAAATAGAAGTTTTAGTAATGACTTAGCTGAATAGCTTGACTAAGCAGGGTTTAGTAAGTAGAAAAGACAAAAGTTTGCATGTGTTTAAGAGACATGTCCAATGGAAGGAGATTGGATAGGAAGATGTTCTGCATTTCTCAGGTTATTGAGTCACAGTAATAAATATTAAAGGCTAAATGAGCAAACTGTAATCCATCAATTTTTTAAAGAAATAGAAACTTTGATGTTATGGCCTGTTCTTGTCCATTTATTATATCACAACCTGAACCCTTTCCCACGGGACAGAAGGATAATACTGAGGATGTGATTGTTCTCAGAGATGATTTCTGAGCACTGGAATGGCTAGAAGTTTTCTATAATGTGAGTGCATGTTACTCTGGATTTGCTGGGGTAAATGTGCCAAAGAAACATGCTTTTTACTCCTGGATTATGAAGGGAGAAATGCAGGGTCTTTTACGTGTTTATCTGGGCTTATTCTGCTGGTCTTGGCTTAGCCAAGGAGCAAATACCTACTCCGGCACATGGAGGAGATTATAGAGAGCTGAGCTTGCAAAGACTAAGATTTGTAAAGCCACATGGCGCATCACCTTGAATTTGTTAATTTAGTATTGTTTGTCCACAGATAGTGTGGCATCATGATCATCATCTTTCATTTTGGCCTGTGGGCTGAAATGCAGCCCTATGCCAGCACATTGGTGCAGTATCCAGCCAGCCAGCCCAACCTGCAATATATATCCTCTAACTTTTCTTTACAAGGCTGCAGAGCAGATGGAGCTTGACTTTTTCTTACACTTCACTCACATCACAACGTAATTGTGTCAGGGAAAACTTACAGTTATTGGGGAAGAAATACAGAATTATGTTCTCCTGCAAATGCCTATAGTAGTTTTGTCATGAAACATATTACACTGCACATAGTTACAGGTTGCTAAACTCGCAAGACCAGCCTGATCCAGGCAAGTCTTCTTGATACCTCAAGTGACTGTCAGAGGATGAAATGCATGGTTAAGAAATCAGATGTCACTAGACCTCCTCATCAATCTCATTAGGAAACCCACCCATCCACTCAATGCTGTGAGGAGAAAATCTGTCTGCTAGCTGACATGAAGCCATCACAATGTCCATAAGGATTTGCATTCCTGAAGCTAAGAATAAACCTGCTGCTGTGGGCAGCTAAATAGGTTGGGACACATAGCTGCCTCCTAGTGTACCCGTGTGGGAAGAGCCTCTTCATGTGAACCAAATCACAGACAGACTTGCCACTTGTTCCTTCTCTTCCTCGGTCCATGAGTGTGCTGAAGTCACCAAGGTGAGTCACTCCAACACAATCAGGCCTGTCAACAAACGAAACTTGTTGCAGTAAGTCTTATTTTGACAGTGATCATTGTAGTTCCTATATCTCATAAAAAAACACTTCAAGATTTCACTCAGCACATTTCTGCAGGAGCTTTTCTCATGCTGCTGTCAAGCTCATGCTTTCCTTGGTTGCCCATTCCATTTATGACATTCCTTATGGAAATGTTATTTTTCATATCTGTCATATATATATTTTATCACATGGATTCACTCATAAAATGCAATAACCACAGAAGTACTGATGCAGTCTACAGAGTATTACTCCTGAAGAAGACACTATTATGGTCATTATTTGGGCTTGAGGGTCCAGCATGTGACAGGGTGGCTGGTGTTAGTGTCAGGGGTGCAGGTTGCTCCATTCCACCAAGGTTGTTTTGGTCTTTTCCTGCTGACTCCCCTCCACTCCTGAGTTCCTGTGCTGTGTGCACAAGAGAAGGATGTGCAATTGCCTTGTAATACCAGAGGAGTGTCTTTTGGGCCTGATAATGTCAAAAAAAAAAAAAAAATTAAAAAAAAAAAGAAAAAGGAATGATAACGGAAGCGATAAAAGAAGTGAGAAATTAGGTTGGTGGGTGAAAAAGGCAGGAGGGAGGCTGACACTGCACAAAACAGCACTTGAGAAGAATGTGCCAGAAATGCTGCTGGCGTTACAGCTTTTTAGCAAGTTTCTCTATATACAAGTGACTTGACAGTTCAGCTGTACTTTCTATTTTCAAGATATTAATGAAATCCTCAAATACACATGTGGGTTTCTTAAAGGGGTTATTTGCTTCTTTTTTTCCCCCCTTCAGAAATATTTTCAGTCTTCACTCTTATATTCTGTGGGTTTGGTGGAAAAGTTCTTCGATGATTCACAGATTTTAAGAACAGAAGGAGCTCTTATGTTCCGGCTAATTTGAGTCCCTTCTTAACATAAGCCGTAGAGCATTACCGATAATCCCTGCAGCAAGCTTCTGGTTCAAGCAGAGCATGAATTTAGAAAGACATCCAGTCTTTAAATTGAGATGTTAAAAACTGGAATATTCACAAGCCTTTAGATCAGCTTGTTCCACTTGTCGATTACTTCACATATGTATGACATTAATTTCTTTAACTTCAGTTTCCAGTCTCTGCCATCTCACTGTATCGTTTGCTGTTAGACAAGACAGTCCTGTACCATCTGAAATGACATATCCATGCAAGAGTATGGAGGTGATTTAAAAACATACCCTTCTGTTAGGCAAATAAATAAAACTCTTTTGCAGGGTAAGGTTTACTTTAAAAGTGTCTCTCAGATCATTTGGAGTTTTGCTTTTAAAACCTTTCTAAAGTCTTATCTTTATTTTTACTTTTATTTCTATTTTTATTTTTTAAGCATGGGCAGGAATTACAAAAATGTTTTGGTTATTGTTTCTATAATGGACATATAGAGAAATAACAACACTTCTTTGTAAATTAAGGCAATGTAAATTAAGTACTTCATTATTTTTTAAATGGAGTGATAAGGTGTTGAATTTGGGAGAAAAAAATATGAACTTAGAACCTGGCAGGTATAATGAAATAACAGAGTATTCTGAAACATTTACTTCCCACCACTCATAAACTTACAAACCTTTCTTTGGCGCATCACTGGCGGTGTTCAAGGCCGGGTAGGACAGAGCCTTCAGTGGCATGGATTAGTGGGATGTGTCCCTGCTCATGGCAGGGGGGTTGGAACTAGATGATCTTAAAGTCCTTTCCAACCCTAACTATTCTATGATTCTATGTTTCGATATATTCTTAGTAAATTAAGGTAGACTATTCACAAAAATATCAGTCATTTTCATGTCACAAAACAAGAAAAAATACAGGATCTTGATTTATATATATATATATATGTCTTAAAGTATATATTTTTGAAGGTCATCTTTGAAAAGCTGCTGAAAGTTTCAGCTCAAACAAGGCTAAATGGTGTTATTCAATTCTCATCATGGAGTACTCTAGACAAATAGGCGGCAGAAAGTTAGTGCCCTAAACCATTTTGCCATCTGGTTCCCAATTGCTACTCATTTTAATGATAATGGATGTGTAGTGGATCTGTGCCAACCTACTACAGTTAGAGATCCAAGCCAAGGAGCTGATAATATTACATAAATAATACCCCAGGAATAAAACTTATAACTGTCTTGAGAATAGTTTTTCTTTTTGGAGGAAAATAATTTGTGTCTAACTAGAGAAACTAGTGACTTGTGGCTTCTGGAAGTGATGGTGCTCAGACAGTACCTTCCCCCTGAATTTCAGATTTAAGCAAGCTTGGCAGCAGTCAGCAGGATCATGGCCTAGAAACCCAGTTCAGTTTGCTTCAGGAGCAAAGGCAACATCTTCCTTGGTGTCCAACAAGGGGGAAAATCATGACCTATGTTGTCGTCACTCAGTCTTCATTGTAAAGGCAAAGCAAGTTTTAATTTTAAGAGGTGAACTTTCACAGAGTGAATTTTCTATAAAAGGTTTTCTGTGAAGTGCTTTATAAAAGATGTTCTCTTGTTATATAGGAGAAATGTGGCATAGGATGTGAGTTACAAGTTTCACCCAGGAGCAATTCTCCTGGGGATGAGGCCAGAAATAGCAATCAGGTCTTCCATAGTCCTTTCAGTTGCATGCAACTGGCTTTCTCATCTAAAATAACATCTATCATGTTTTCTGCTGCAAAAACACGTGGCCTGCCCATATTACTGAAATCAGATGGGAAAGTGCCAAGTGAAGGAGTCTTTCAGAAGTGCCCACACAAGCACTTTAAATGCTTTGTGTAGCATTGTACATTAAGCATGAAAATTACTGGTTCTGAAGCTCTCCAAGATTAATTTCAAAATGCAGGCTACAAGCTAACTGTCTCACCAGCAGCACTGAGCCCTCACATTTATTTTTTTAATGGGACTTACAGTGAGCATAGAATGGTTTGGTTTAGAAGGGACCTTAAGATCATCTTGTTCCAACCCCTGCCATGGACAGGGACACCTCCAGTAGACCACGTGGCTCAAGGCTTTGTCCAACCTACCCTTGAACACTGCCAGGGATGGGGAATTCACAGCTTCCTTGGGCAGCCTGTTCCAGTGCCTCACCACCCTCACAGGGAAGAATTTCTTCCTTATATCTAATCTGAATCTCCATGATTTAAGTTTTAACCTTTTACCCCTTGTCGTATCACTACAGTCCCTGATGAAGAGTCCCTCTTCAGGAAACTTATAGCCCCACCTCAGATACTGGAAGCTGCTCTGAGGTCTCCACGCAGCTTCCCTTTTCCAGGCTGAGCAGACCCAACTTTCTCAGCCTGTCTTTGTACAGGAGGTTATCTTGCTGAGTTTCCAGACCAGTGCAGTTTTGAGCTCCATGACAAGAAAAACTCCTGTCATTTTCTAGTCACGTGGGTCTTTTACCAAACGTTAAGAACCACAGTGTCAAAGTGTAAAGGCTAGTAGCTGTTCCCGAAAAACCAGCAATCATGTTATAGGAGTAATCATGTCACTAAGCAGGCAAGTATTTAATCTAGATTTTGGTAAAGCCATAGTGGGAATGGAAAGCAAGAGGGCATAATTCATATTGTGTACTATATGTTTGGGCTAAGATCCTACGGAGACTTATGTGGACACATCCACATAATATCAAACAAAACCAAGTCATTATCTTGAACTATTCAGAACTACACGTTAAACTCAAATGTGAGCATCAATTCATTGAGAGAGGAGCTGTATTTGTTTAGCTTATCAGCACCCCCGTAACTTCTACTACAAAATAAAGAGATTTCCAAAGGCCCCAATTCAAGTCCTGACATCCCAGAGTGAACCAGTCCCCTTAAAATCAAGGGGAATTTTGTTGCTAACTTCAACAGATCTCAGATCTGGAATCTAAGAAACTCTGAAGGAAACACAAATCTTTCATATGTAGAGAAATGTGGGGGGACACCCGTATCCACTGAGAGATCTGTGAAGAAACATACAAGCAAAATCGAAGCTTCGTGTGCATATTCTCTTTTAAGTACCAAGCAATCTAGAATGCAAGTTTAACTTAGATCTGTTTATCATAGCACAGTTGTGGCACATTAGCAGTCATGAACTGTTTTGTGCAAAACATTGCAATACTCCCAGTTGAGAAGGGGAAAGGGCTGACTGAAAATAAAAGATGCCTAAACCCTTCAAAATATTTGGGAGATGAAATCATTGTTTTCTTCAAAGTGAGTGGTGAAAGACAAAACATTGCAGCTGTTTTTCATTCATTTTTTGAGCATGGGCATGACTCTCAATAAAGCCTGTTGATTTAATTGGTATATACCTGCCTGCTGGTGAACAGCAGTGTGAGACTTTGGGGAATTATCTGCCACCAGATGTCTTGAAGGATGTTTTTTTAAGCAGCTCAAACAGAAGTTATAGTAGTTTGATGCAGAAATTATTAGTGAAGCTCTTTGATTCATTATGCAAGAGTTACATTGATCCCATCTGCCCTTACATCCAGCTTTATCATAGTCTTCTTTAAAAATTGCTTTTATTAGTTTAAAAATTCATTTCACAATTACCATAGTTACAGAAATCCAAGCGCCAGATTCTTGAAAAACAAATGCTAAAATGCTGTGGTTGTTGATAGTAGTGACTTTCTCCTCTACTCTATGGGTGAAAGGGAGCAGCATCTTTCATTCACCCCTGTACACCTACCCGTACATTTTTTGGCCCCATGCTTTTCAGTGAGGGACCCTGGATCCTATTTCCTTTTGTAGAGCCTGTTGAAGGAGACAGCATCTTCTCTAGGTGTTCTGTTAGTCTTACTGCAAAGGCAGAACAGAGCTATTTTGGCTATAATAGAAGGGAAATTGGAAATATTATGCCCCTAAATATATGAAAGAAACTGGAGGGAAAAATTATTTGCCCACCATATTATCCTTTATATTTCATATAAGACATAAACAAAACATGTATTTCCTGGTCTCTAAGGAGGGCAGAAATTGAGCAACACTCAGTGCTGTTCTGGCCCTTCCCCAACAGGGTTTGAAAAAGCAAGTAAACTGTTCTTTAAGCACCTCAGAATTACTGCAAGTCACTCCTCATGTTCTTTAATACTGCTACTAACAGTGTGCACTGCTGCTTCTGCTGCAGTAGCAGAGCAAGTGCATGCTCTATAGGAGCATGAATTTTGAAGGTGAAAGAGACATGATATTCTGGTTTTGCATAAAATGAGCAAGGATGGCTTGTTCTTATCAATACACCAGCCTAGATTTCAGTTTTAGCAACTGGAGTCTTCAGTTCTGAATGCCAGGCTCTTTGGTATATGTGAGGAAGAAGTTTCACATTTCTTTTTTCATGCAACACATTGGGCTTTAAGCTCTTGTTGAACAGGGACAGCAAGAGGGCCACAATGATCTAGCAGCTGTCCACTCTCTCTTCTGAGAAATGAGTAGGAGATCTGGGCTGTGGTATGCCAACTGAACCACCCAGAACTGAGCATCTATCCCCAAGTAAACATGTGCATCAACCCCATGTCATGGAGGAGCATGTCTCAACATCTAGCCTAAAGCTTTCCTCGGAAGTCTTAAAAACTGGCAGCAGTAGAAAATCCGTCTCATCCTGTAGGATGTTATTCCAGATGTTATTAATGATCCTCAAGCAAAGGGGACAGAAGTTGGTGCTGGGAGGTTGTGCCCTGTAGGCCAAGCCTAGCCCCAAGGAAAGTTCTACAACCATGTCAAGTGTTTTGCAAGAATCACAAGTACTTTTGAACAACCAGACAGCTAGCAGCTGGAAAACATTGTCAGCAGCTGCAGAATAGCAACAGCTCATGGTATTAGCTGCCAAATCCTTTCTGCGTGTTGCCTAATCAGCTAGCTGAGGCTGTTAATGAGCTGAATTGGAGACTAAAGTAGATAAGCCCTAACACAAAAGCTGTTTGAATAAAAGATATGTACTTAGTTGTTGGATGGTGAGGATGAATTGGGCGATATTCAGAGTTCCTGGTGGTTGCTTTTTAATAGAAGTATTTTTTGGGCTACAGATTAGTCAGAAAATTACCAGTCTAAGCATCTGCACCTAAAGTGAGGCATTACATGTGTTCAGTAACTAGCAGTACTTTTCTATCATGGACATAGTGACAATTTTCTTCGCCTAAAGCAATGAGAGAAGCTGCATTACAGGCACCAGCCAGAAAGAAAAGACACTAAAATAATTTGCTTTAGAGCTTAATAGCTTTCATGTAACACTTTGCTTTATGACTTAATTATCTGTTGCTGTCAAGGTATCTTTGTAGTATGAGATTTGAATTACATTTGTGTGTGTTTGAAATTCATTTTGAGCCAAACTCAGCAATGAACTTTCCTCATTCCTCTGAGAGTTTGTGTAAGGCAAAATAGCTGCAGACTCAAAAAAACCACGTGGGATCAGAGTCAGTCTCCTTATCCCAAATCCACCTGAGCAGTACAGTACCAAATACTACAACCTATACAGTTGGCAGTGTGTTCTCTGTATTCTGTCTGGTTCCAAACAGTACTCAAAAGTGTCTAATGAAAGCCTGATCACTTCTGAGGAATGAGATCTTGCTTTCGTCTGTGTGGTACATTATGATGTTACCTAAGGAAATTACAGCTTTGTATTTCCTTTCACTGTATACCATGTCTTTAAGGCTTAAAATAGTTTTTTCAATAGGTTGTTGATGGTGATCTCTAATACTGCAGTTTAAGGTGTAATTACTTCCACTTTTAGACAAATCACCAACATGTTGAATTTCTTTATTATATTGATTTCCCCCTGCTAAACGAATACTGGAGGTCTTAAAATAGATTAAATTATCCTTTTTACATGGATAGCTGAATCAGGCATTTATTTCTAGTGTTTTCTCCAAAACAAAGGTATTTACATCCCCTCTCAAAAGACTTTGAAATCTATTTGTAGCCATACTTTTTATTTCTGCTGTACTTTTTATGTTGTTAGACAAAATTGAGCAATGAAAGTGGTCAGTGACAATTTATCCGTCACATGGTGCTATTATCACCAGAGCAAGGACAAAGCAGAACTGGTTGCAGAACTGGGCGACACATTTTGTTATGCTTCATCCCCAGATATGTTTTCCATATGGATAAGGAAAATCATGTAGATGTAATGTTAGGTTGTGAAAGAGTCATAGATGTGATGTTTTGGGCATTTGGGCCCTGTGAAGATGAAACTCTGTGATCTTTATAATATACAAGAGTATCTCCTGCCACTGCAGTTTTCAAGGGAAGCAGTTCTAGGGTTTCAAATGATCACTCCATCACTTCAAAGTGTGTTGGAGAGATCCCACTCATTTTGTTGAAATCTAGGAAACTGGCACTTCGTTCAAGCTGGTGTTAGATAAAATCTGGTTGAGTTATGAAACGAACTCAGGCTTTCCATAATTTTTTAGTATAAGCTGCAAGAAAGATTAGAAAGTGCCATGAGTTAGGGTGATACAGTAGGCAATTCAGTGGTTGTGTCAGTGTTTCTGAGTGAGATGGGAAGAGCTGCTGTTGTGAAGGATGACAGCTGATCCTAAGGAGTGTAAAAGTCACTGGTTACATGTTTTAGCTGTGTCCAAGTGAAATAGAATCATAGAATCATAGAATAGTTAGGATTGGAAAGGACCTTAAGATCATCTAGTTCCAACCCCCCTGCCTTGGGCAGGGACACCTCCCACTAAACCATGTCACCCAAGGCTCTGTCCTACCTGGTCTTGAACACCACCAGGGACAGGGCATTCACAACTTCCCTGGGCAACACATTCCAGTGCCTCACCTCCCTTACAGAAAAGAACTTGCTCTTTATATCCAATCTAAACTTCTCCTGTTTAAGTTTTAACCCATTACCCCTTGTCTTATCACTGTAGTCCCTATTGAAGAGTCCTTCCCCATCATCCTTATAGGCCCCCTTCAGGTACTATACTGTGCTGCTTTCCATCTAGAAAGAGCAAAGTCTGTGTGAAGGACAATCATTACTGCCAGCCTCTCTGTCAGCACTCTTTAGTTTTAATGAGGTGACATGAAGTCTCACTTCATGTGTCAGCCCTAACATATGTCAAACTTGCTGGTGAACTGAAGAAGAAAAGACTCTTTGAGAAAAGTTTGGTTTCTGAACAGCTTGGAAGGCAGCAGGGATGCTGAATATATTGGGTGGTCTGAGCAGGAGGGTGAAGGGAAGGAGGCAAGGAGAACAGGAAGAGAGAAAAGATAGATGTAGCTTTCTGTTTTGTGTGCAGTCCATAGATTACATGGAGAAAGATACCTTAATTCAAAAGAACAGTTTTACCTATAGGATCAGCAGAGCAGTATATAAGGAGGTTGTTCAGCTGCACAGGGTTCTGATTATAGTGAGAGCCGCAGGGCTTTTCTGTGGCAGGCAAGTGATACTGGTATTGATGAACAACTTGAGCTCCATCTTGTGTAGAGAAGGGTGGGGGTTAGGAATTTCTTGCTAATTTATTTGCAGATTGCTGTGTCCCCAGGAGAAAACAGGCTGTGAGTTTGGAGTCTCCAAGGCTTCTTCACCCATGGCGCCATTAGCATGCACTCAAGCATCTAATTCCAAGCTCTAAGTACAGCAGAAGGGTTGTCTCCTGGGACTCAGCCCCTGCTTCCCTCTTTTAGAGTCAGCACAGGCAGCACTTCTGAGATAAGGAACTTTTCTATCCCTCACTGTGCCATCTGCAGCAGCGCCTTGCTTTTTGAATGCATTTTGCGTATGTATCTACATGCATTTTGCCTTCACATTATTAGATGGCAGTTACTGGTTGTGTAGTGATTGATGCTTAACTTCTTGTTTTCTTGGTGCAAATTTACACTGCAATTAAGGAATCCACTTTAAGGGATTACAAACTGCAGTTACTGAAATTTGAGCTAGCTTTCTCAAGTCATTTGATAGCAAAATAGAGCAAGTTGGCTGCAAGCAACAACAAAGAACATCACTGGAGCTTAAGAAATCCATTTATCTCTGCATTGGCTATGCCAGGTGTACATGGTCAGACAAACTCCCCTCACTGAATTAGCTTTGTTGGCAGTTATTTGGCCCTTCACTCAGATTCTGGCTACAGTCAATAGCATCTGCACTGTGTGGAAATGTTTTGGCAATTAAGAGCCAATTAAATTTGGCTTGTTCCCCTGTTGCAACCTTCTGATGACATCCAAGGAGAAACCTCATGACTGAAATATTTAGCATCTATGAAGAAAACAAAAAGGGTGTCTTGATTTTTAGGAGTTTTGGGTCTGCTCTTCTCTGCACTGAAGGCCCCTTGAAGTATGAAAGTTTAAGGGATATTGCGCCAAAGAACTTGTTCACATGAAAAAAAAAAACCCAACAAAAATGCTTCAAATCATGCATGGTTTTATTATTATTGGGTCACTGGTGGTAAAAAAGAGCACCCTGGGCACTCAAGTGTTTGGGCACTGTTGAGTAAAGTTGACCAAACTAATGAAATAAGATTAAAAAGGAAGTAACAGAGCTGGTGCCTTTGTCCACAACCATCTTTACCCTTTCTTTTGTCTTGGCAAACTTTGATGAGGTTTATGACCACCATTATAGATGTATCTATGGACCTCACAGACTTTTAATGAGGTCAATGCTGCAATGCTTTTCTCTGAGAAATATAACTATTCCTGTCTAATAGGTAGATGCTGTCACACCATGTCAAGCTCACTTGCCCAAAATTCTCCTAAGGAAGATGTGGCAGAGAGCAGGTTGGATCATAGCACAGAACCCAAGCTGCTGCATTAATTCTGTCTCTTTGTAAAGTTCCTACCCTGAGGGGGAAAGTGTCTTTTGATTAGGGACCTTTGGGCACTTCCACTGTACATGTAGCTGTATTAGAAACATGTGGTGGTGGTTTTGCAAATGGTTGATGTTTGCAACCATTAGGAAAAAATACAAATGCAGTTTTCAGAGTCTCAGAAAGGAACAACCAGAAAGTATCACTTGTAAGCCCAATTTTTACCTTATAATTTGTTTAAATTGTTAAGAGAATCCGGAAACTGAAAGTAAATGGTATGCAGAACACCAATATCACAGATTTTCCACACAACTTGCTTTCCATAGAGTACATACTATAGAATCATAGAATGGTTTGTGTTGGAGTGGACCTTAAAGGTCATCCAGTTCCAATCCACTAGATCAGGTTGCTCCAAGCCCCTGGCCTTGAGCACTGCCAGGGCTGGGACAGCCACAGCTTCTTTGGCAACCTGTGCCAGTGCCTCAGCACCCTTATCATCTACCCAGTTGATGGATGCAGAATAAACTATTCAGAAAACAAGGTTTGGTAGATACACAGAATCTATTGTGTAGTGTCCACGTCCTCCTGTATTTAGTAAGAAGTAGACTTAGTATGTATATGTATATATATCAACTTATATAGTGAATATCTGCTTAAAAATATGCCTTTGAGTACAGCACAACTAAATCCTGATAACGTGTAATTCAGAGGCATTTTTGCCATTTGTTTTGTCCTAGAACCAGGTGCTAGGGGTTTGTTGGGTTTTATTGATTGTTGTGTGGGTTTTTTTCAATAGAGAATTTAGCAAAGTATTGTCTAAATAAGAATATAGCACAGTGTACTAGAAAGAAAGAAAAGTTAAAAGTCATTGCTGTCAGGTGGCAAGTGGCTGATAGTTCTTAGGCAGACGTTTTTAGAAGGAGGTGAAGTATCAGATATGCAACAGTTCCATGTTGGGACTTGGTTCTTTTCAGGATATCAAACAGTGAATGACACGGAGGGAGATGTAAACACCAAGTTAATTAAATCCTTGTATGATGTTGCACCGGGAGCATAGTGTATTTTAGAGCAGATGGATTGAAATTTCTGAATGATCTGGCAATTTTCAGGAGGTGGGTGGAAGCAAAGGAAGATGATTTGGAATAAGCAGAAATGTCAGACAGTTCACTGAGAGAGAGATTATCATCACTGAAGAAGAAAGAGTGACATGGGGTGAGGGAAATGATAGGATCATATATAGCACTTTATAACAGGCTTTTGTGTCCGTGTCAGAGTATTCAACCTATTAAATTAAGCATTAGAGGAGGGGAGGTATGAGGAAGTGTTGCTACCTGGTTTCACCAGGAGGAAGAGCATAGCTCAAGGATGTAAATGACATTCTGGAAATGAGAGCAGATCAGCATGAGGGAGATGGATTTAAAAGACTGGACTTCTCTTCCTCTCTGGCAAATCAAACCTGGCATTTGAGCTCAGATCTCACAGTCCTGTGATCTGCATTTCCCAATGATAATGCAGATGATGGGGATCAGCTTGACCAGCATGGAGCTGCAGGACACTGGTTTTATACAAGAAGTCTCCCAAATCAAGATTCGTTGTGTCTCTCTAAAATGACAAGACCAGTCACACACAATGGAGTTTCTCTGTGAATACACAGAGCAACTTCAGGGAGCCTGGACAATAGGAACTGGTATTGGACCTACAGGAAAAACTCCTTTGCTTTAGACACTGTCTCCATGCCAGATGTATTCTATGAATACTCATGAAAAGTAAGAGTGCAAAGGATTATGAGGGAATTATACATCTGAAGTACTTAAACACCAGTTCCATCTCTCTATCTCTCAATATGTCACGTGATCATCTGTCTTGTTTAGTGTCAGCCGTTCTCTCTCAGCATCTCAAAACTCATAGAAATGCTAAAAATAAGACTTATGGATACTCTGCAGCACATAGAAAGGGAAGAGTTTGAAGGAATTTAAAAATGCAAGGGATGAAAAAGTCTTTGTTTTGAGTAAGAGGACTCCACAGAGGCATCTTTATATGTCTAGAAAGGTAATAATGACACTGCCACCTACGAACAGTAAGGCCATTGTGTAGAGCCTTTGCAGGACCAAAATTGGAACACTGCAGACAATAATGGGCTGCTCACTCTTGAAATTTGAAATAGGAAGTTGGAACATATTCAGAGAAAAGCAAAGAAGTCAAGATGGTCAGGGCTGCACTGAGAAAATTTATAATGTAATGCACTATATTCTCTGGTAGCTTGATATGCTTCTGCCTGTGCAGACTCATCTATAGGCTTATGTCCACTTCAGAAATTCCTTCTACAAGTTGGGTGACCTCATCCTTAATCTGCTATTTTACTGCTACTGTGTAGGGTGCAGTCTAGCATTTAGCATGTACTCTTTCTTTCCATTTTGGCGTTGCCAATTTTCTATATCTTTTTCCAGATAAGACTCTCTGCCTAGCAAATCAGCTTGACTGACCGTCACTGAACATCTGGAAGCTGTCTGAAGTTGCCTTATCATTATCCTGCAAACCTCACTCCTCAAGTGTCAAAGCAATATTTAGAGAATTTCTTTCTAGGCTTCCTGGCAGCTTAGTTCAAGCAGAGGTATTTTATAGACCCTCAAACCAGTAATTACTTGCTTCGTGAAGCTGCCCTGAGAATAACCTCCTACTGTAGACACATTCATTGGCAGGTATAGGATATGAGGCTTATGGAGAACATGTTTTCTTAAAGGAACAATGTAGCTGTGAGAGACTATCATGGGTTCAGCAGTAGCAGTCATTTTCTCCTTCTTGGTCGCTGGTGCAGTGCTGTGTCTTTGAATTTCGACCTGGGAACAGTGCTGATAACACTGATGTTTTTGGTTACTGCTTGGTAATGTTTGGTCTTACCAAGGACTTTCTGAGTCTCATGCTCTGCCAGGGAGCAGGAGAAGCCAGGAGGAAACAGAGACAGGACACCTGACCCAAACTGACCAAAGAGGTATTCCATACCACACCACGTCATGCCCAGGATGGAAAAACTGAGGGCAGGGACCCGGGAGGGGGAGATGTGCTGCTGGGTCAGGCTTGCTATTGGGTGGTGAGCAGTTGTATTCTCTTTCCTTGTACTTCCTTTGCCATTATTGTTATTGGTGGTAGCAGTAGTGATGTGTGTTACACCTTAGTTACTGGACTGTCCTTAGCCCGTAGGAGTTGCATTCTTTTGATTCTTCTCCTCATCCCCTCCCCACCCAGAGCTGGGGGGAAGAAAGAGGGGGGAGTGAGTGACTGAACTGTGTGAGTTATGGCTTAAACCACAACAGACATTTCATTACAAAGGGAATTTTCCAGAGAAAGATAGCTTTTGATTGAGCTAAGTCACTTTGCTTACCTAATGTGCACCTTATGGTAGAAGAGTCAGCAGCGAGACAGCAGTTTTTCTCGAAGGTTTATTACATTTTAGATACCGTATTTGTGCTCATGTTCACTACATATTTCATTCAGGATTGACTATTTCATTTCAACTGCATAATTTCCTGTGAGATTTTCCCTTCTTTGTTTTTTCTTCTTCTTTTTCACTTAATTTTGAGTTCTTCATCTGCACGTAAATCCAATCCAAAGAGCTTAAGCGGACTGCCTTTGGAGGAGACAGTGATATACCTGGCCTTGTCTTCAGATTTATCTGCTGCCAGCTATGTCTCCCAGCACTCTAGTCAGCTGATTCACTCCTCTCCTTTTTTTTCTGCAAATACCTAGCTAGGGTTTTAATTTCTGCGCTTGTCATCCTTGGGATTTGTCAGCAGATGTCAGCTTTCCTTTCTCCATCCTTAACATGTATTGGAGCATTAATGGTAATGCCTGTTGTCAGTGTGGATGTCAAGTTAGAGTGGTGTTCATTTTCCCCCAGCCTACTACATCAAAAACGTATTTGAGCTTTGGCATATTATGCACACACCCCCCCCCAAGTATATTTGGAAGTGCAAAACAACTGCCGGGGTGGCAGACTGCTACATCTCATATATGCACTAACTATTGGGCTTTCCTGAGTCCTGAAGTCCCATGTAGACTTTTTTACATGAAAATACCCAAACCCTGGAAGAGGGAACTGCATTAGACCTCCAGTGATGGTTAATTTATAATTTTGTGTGAGAGACTAGAATCAGCATCTGATACCAGCAGTCCAGTTGCATAAGTATGCTTCTATATTCTTCAGCTGCTTCAGGTATCCCATAGTACCCTGAGATACTAATGCTACTTGTATTTCTACTGACCTGACGGCATGGGATATCCTGATTTAGTGAGTATAATATACCTGGTAAAGAAGAGGGCTAAGTCCTAATACCAGCAGTACTTGTGAAAAAGACCCATACTGTCTGTTATATGGCAATTCTGAGGTGAGCACTAAAGGAAACAGTATAGGCAAGAAAAAGCTTTTTGCAAATACTGTAAGAGACCAAAGCTCAGATATGGAAGCAGATTGCTCAAAAACAGAAATACTATTTATAGTGAGATGGGCAGATTACTGTGCAATGAGTTGTGGAGAAACATGGCCAACACGTTCAATTGGCACTGCATCTTAGTGCTTATCACTTAATATTGTGATAGGCTGAATTTTTGAAAGGTGACCTACAATAGGTGGTGTTGTCATTACAAATACTCTTTGTTTTTCTTTATTTGCTGAGGCAAAATTAGTAAGAGACAAGTTTACAGAGAGGCAAGGCACTGCACAAGATAGATGCTGTAGTTAGTAAGGAAGTGGAAAAAATGATTTCCTTTTATAATATAAAATTAAACTGTGTGATCTTTAATCAAAGGACTACATTTTGGAAATTTTTTATAAAAATGGAAAGAAAAAAGCTGCTGTGGAGAAGAATTAGTATGACATTAATTAAGAATATTGACCCAAGTATTTGGTACAGAAAGTACATGTACTATCAGAGTACAAAGCTGTCTAAATGCATAATTATACCTGATTGTAGTTCTCAGTGGTTTTACAGACCTTTTTAGTGAAGTGAGTGATTGTTGTGGTTTAAGGCCCTCATGCAGCCCACTCACTCACTCCCCCCTCTTTCTTCCCCCAGTCCCTGGGGGATGGCGAGGAGAATCGAAAGAATGCAACTCCCACAGGTTGAGATAAGAACAATTTAGTAACTAAGGTATAGCAGAAATCACTGCTGCTGCCACCAATAATAATAAGGGAAATACAAGGGAAAAGAATACAGTCTCTCCCCACCTATACCCAGCCCGACCAAGCAGTGCACCCCCCACCCTTCCGGGTCTCTGCTCTCTGTTTTTTTACATCCTGGGCATGATGTGCTGTGGTATGGAATACCTCTTTGGCCAGTTTGGGTCAGGTGCCCTGTTTCTTCTTCCTCCCAGCTTCCCGTGGTAGAGCATGAGACTCAGAAAGTCCTTGGTCAGACCAAAGCATTACCAAGCAGTAACTGAAAACACTGGTGTTATCAGCACAGTTCCCAGGCCCAAAGTCAAAACCACAGCCCTGCACCAGCTACCAAGAAGAAAAATGACTGCTACTGCTGAACCCGTGACAGTGGTCTAAACTATTGCTTCTCTCCTGTTATATTCAGCAATGAGTAATAAGAAATTCTATTCAATTCTGAGAAAAATTAACTTGGTCTGATGGTTCAAAGGAAAAAATGTGAAAAATCAATCAGAAATGAAACTCAAGCAGTTCAGAAAAGGTGGAGTCTCTTATGAAATCCAAATCAGAATCATAACCCTTTGCAATCTTGTGCAAAATAGTATATAAAGTTAATTGGACCCACTGGGTTTTGCAAGCTTTCGCATCTAAGGGGCTGCCATTTTCTTACATGAAAACATCATCCTTCACAATGTCACGAGAACACGTAAGAACCTCTGGTCTCACATGCTATCTCTCCCATTTTGTTACACTTTTAAACCTTGAAAGCCACTTTAGTTTCAGAAATCCATACAAACCAAAGAAGATGAGCTTTGTTCAGTGCTGGTTCTTCATCTGCAAAAGGCTTTTGACACCGAAATGCAGTCAATAATCAGAAGACCTCTGGGAAGATAATGTCACAGAGTACACTTATAATTGAGGCTTAAATAATTACATGAAGTGTCATAAGTTGACTTCAAAAGATAAAGCAACTGTTTTGATTTTTGCAGTGGAAAACACTTTAAACGCATTGATAGCACCAGGGGCAGCTTCTTTGAGAAATAAGTGTAATTTATTGTAGCTAGGTTTTTACTAAAAGCTGTGAATTGAGCCTTGGGCTCCAAAGTGGTCTAGAACACTTCTGAGGTCAGTTTTGCTTTCCACAAGCCTACCATATGAAAGATTGCCTCTGATGCAAATTTCAGAATTGGATGATTTCAGTATTCTCTTACATGTATTATCTTAGAGCCCTGAAGGAACAGTCATGCATCAGGAAACCATCCTGATACAGAGAATTACACAGCAGAGACTATCCTGACCAAACCAACTTAAAATAGAAGAATAGGAGACATGGATGGATACAATCAGATGGCAGAATTCAGGCACTACTGGGCCAGAATGTGACTGAAAACCAGCAAGCACATCAGCAGCTTAACTACTGTCAAGTTGTAGTTTATTGTGGATTTTTTTAGGTATTTGAGGAAAGAGAAGTCTTAAGAAGGAATTTGAAGGGAGATAATGCAATAGCTCTGCAGATGTTCACAGAGATTTCCTCCCAGGCTTGAAGGGCAGTGTGGGAGGAACATGAAGGCACTTGCTTGAATATTTATCATGTGCAGGTGGAGGCTGGTACCGTGGGTTATCAGAAGGAGGTGATAGCGTCTCTCTGGTGCATTAAGAGTTGCAGCAGCATAAGATCATAAGAAGATCATTTCAGCTCTCAGATACTCAGTTCCTTGGAGTTCTAAGGTCATATTCTTCATGGCAATACTAAACTCTGATTTCGGGTGGACAAATTAAAGAGAAGAACGAGCATGGGAGGGGGGTTATTTAGTTGACTTTACTGTGATCTTGGAGAAGTTTATCGAAAACCTGTTGAAGTCAATGACATGAGATTTTTGTGAGGAATCAGGGGAGGGATTCAGCTCCAGCTGTAGGTGTCTGTGTGAGCTAGTTATCAAAGCTCCAGTTGTCTCAGTGGGTATCTAGGTCTGGAGTCAGGTACCTCTGGCTAGGTGTCCAGTGCCACTTCAGTTCTGCTTGGCCTTCAGCTGCTGTTCCAGAGGGGTGCTGATTTTTGGGATCCTGTTGGATTGAGTCAGTACAGTCAGTAGCCATAGAGAGCAATTTATCACATCCTGATGCTCTCTCAAGGCTCCATTAACTGTATTGATTGCATCTCTTTTGGCTGTATCAGGGATTAGTCTGCTCATACAAAGATTACCCACACCTGGGTCTTAGTAACAAGCTGAATACTGCTCCAAGGTTATAAAATACATACTGCTGGGTGAAATCCTTACTCTGTTGACATGGGTAAGGTTTAACATATCAGAGTAGGACTTCACTTTCTGTGTTCTGTGCAGTACTTTGTACCCAAGCAGTTTGCTCAGCTTGCAAATGTTGATACTTCTTTAATTAAAATTTCCTACAAGCTCTTGAGTTAACTGCATTATCCATCTGTTATTCCACTAATATCCCAGATAATGTCTCATAGTAGCTCCCAGAAGGCCTCGGGGAAAAAAGTGACATCAGCGTTTACAGTTGGGTAGTGAAGTACAGTACAAGTGTTAAACTTTTCTAAGGGCACCTGTAAGTATAGCATTGAGGCTCAAGTCCAGCAGAGGTGTGAGCAAGTATTGCCACACATCACTAAGCAGTTCCTTATGGAAAATAGTGACTGTTTAAGAGGAAGTTCAGGTTAAATATAAGGGAGAAGTTCTTTACTGCGAGGGTTCTGAGGCTTGGAGCAGGTTGCCATGAGAAGTGGTAAATGCTCCATCCCTGTCAGTGTTTAAGGCCAGGTTGGACAGAACCTGTGGTGACATGGTCTGGAGTGAGGTGTGCCTGCCCATGGCAGGGGGTTGGAACTGAGTGATCGTAAGATTCTCTCCAAGGATAGTGTCCCTTGGTTTAGGGGCAGCCCCATGTTAGTGCAGGTTCATTTTCCCAGCGTTGGAACAAGCTTAGTGCTTGCTGGGGCACTTCCGTACCCCAGCATCTAGAATATGAATGTGATTAAAATAGCAAATATGTTCACCAACTATCTGTAGGATACTTTTTAAGAATGTGTTCTGCTGTGGGTTTTTTTTTTTTTTTTTTTTGTTTTATTTTGTTTTTTTTTTCTTTTTGGTTTGGTTTTTTTTAATTTAAAATTTAAAATAATTTTAAGCTGAAGAATCTGGGCAGAA
>JASSUY010022956.1:28789-39401 GCA_032466535.1 Forpus xanthops
GCTGTGGGTTTTTTTTTTTTTTTTGATGATATATTCTGTTTTGAGGAGCTTTTTTCCTGTTTGTGAGCTAAGAAATTGTGCCAGAATAACTGAGAGCACTCCTAAGACTGGAAATGAATATATGTGAAAGAACAGCTCGTTACTTGAATAAGTTTGCCTGAAGGAGGAATTTGTAAACTTTTAGTAAATTTCCATTCCCTTCCTTCATGTTAATTAAATTAAAGTTGGGGAATAGGAGAGCATAACATGGTTGTGTGGTATTTCTGGGGCACAACTCAGGACACAAGAAGTCATCTTTTATCCCCCTTGGGTTGTCTGTATTTTTATTGAGTGCTATGAGATTTCATGTGCAGAAATGAACTGGGTTTATGCAGAATTTTTCAGTGCTACCAAAAGAAAGCAGGAACATGTTGACAAGAAGCAAAAGTTGTGCAATCTCTGCAAAAGTCCATGACTCAATCTCTGCTCTGTTCATCACTGCGCTGTTTGATACAGATCAGGAGGTTCCTTTCTTACACTGACTTGAATAAAAGATCAATTCCTAAATGAGTACTTGCATTAGGGCATCAAGAGCTACATTGCTTTTAGTTGTAAATTATCCCCTCAGTAAAATGGGATTAAATAGTGTGTGTTTATGACATCCAACAAAATTCGCCAGGGAGGTCATATCCTTGGAATGAGTCTTTTTGAGCAGTCTTGTGGAGTGGGTTAATGCAATAACAATATTTCTCCAGCTTTTTCCCCATTTCTCTTTCTCACACTTGGAAGTGGTGACTTCTGGCTGCTCTGTGCTGGACCACATACAGGCACAGCAGGAGGCTTTTGGCTTCTCTGGCTGCATTTGCTGTCCAAACAACTGTTCCTTACTCCCTCAGAGGAAGACACAGTGGGCAGATAGATAGAAATATTTTGCAGGCCAGATGGGGCTAATGGGCCACAAACTGGAGTAATCTGACCAAAACAAATATTTAATTGAAGGCTGTTTCTTGCATTTCTGATATAGAATTATGCACCATGCTTGACTGGTTTGTGGCGACTAGATGCAGTTTTGCGTGTTTCACCTCTGTCAGTGGTAGTCAGTGGCACTCAGACTTTCCAGGAATGCTTAGTCTTTTCAGAGATAAACATAATACATACTTCAGATAGTCCTCAAGTAGGCTTAAGTGTAGTCCCATGGCACCCCAACAATATATGACTATTGTCACATACACTGTAGTAATTTCTGGAAAAATCTGCTTTGCTAGTTTGTTTTATATTATTTGCTTTTGGTTTCACTCCAGAATGTTTGCTTTAAGTTTATATATCCAAATGAAAGTTAGTGCTGCTTGTGTAAAATGCAAGGAATTTCCCTCAGGCATGTTCTTACGCCCTTCATACCGGTAGGAGTTATTCTCCAGATTTCATCACTTAGGCAGGATCTGATAAGGGTAACACATGGATAGGAGATGTGCCAGGAATGACAGTGGACTTCACTTGCTGATCTTCATTATCCTGTTACCTTTAGCTGTTTTTCTTTTTAGATCTCAAAATTAGATCTGTGGAGATATTCATTGGAGACCCATAACATTTGTGGACTTCTCTCAAAATGTCCCCTGGACCAGATTAATTTCAAAGTAGCAACCTGCTTCTCTACATTTCCCCCGTTGCTTATTTAAATAAGAGATACTGATTTACATCCTCAGCTAAATGGCAGTGCAACATGGAGAAGGTCTCTTAAACCAGCAACTTTAGCATTGGCATAATTTCATTATTGGAAAATAAACTCATGTTAAGTAAATAGGATATAAAGTGTCATGTAACAGGAAACATTTAATGAGAAGATACTTAACATTCTGTTTATATTGCATACATATGTTCTGTTTTTCTTGGCCCCATTGTGCGAAAGAACTTATCTGTCCTAAGTAAGGAGTGAAATTGTTTTGCAAGTATTTTCATCATGCTGGAAGAAACATACCTGATGTTGAAAAGCTTTGAGAATATCCAATAATTTTGTAGTAACTTCAGAATATAAAGAAAGAAATAATAAATGTAATTAGGGTGGGGTTTGCGTAGTTATGAGTATCAAGAATGAACTTCGGTTACCTAAACACATCTACTGCAGCTCTTCCAGTAGCTTCTGTTGATGGCTGTGGCTGGCCCCATGTCTTAGAATCATAGAATCATAGAATAGTTAGGGTTGGAGAGGACGGTAAGATCATCCAGTTTCAACCCTCCTGCCATGAGCAGGGACACCAACACAGAACAATGTCACCCAAGGCTATGTCCAACATGGCCTTGAACATCGCCAGCGATGGAGCATTCACAACTTCCCTGGGCAACCCATTCCAGTGCTTCACCACCCTTACAGCAAAGAATTTCTTCCTCATATCCAATCTAAACTTCCCCTATTTAAATTTGAACCCATTACCCCTTTTCCTATCACTACTGCCCCTAAGGAAGAGTCCCTCTCCAGCATCCCTGTATGCCCCGTTCAGATACTGGAAGGCTGCTATGAGGTCTCCACACAGCCTTCTCTTCTCAAGGCTCAACAGCTCCAACTTTCTCAACCAATTTCATAGGGAAGGTGCTCCAGTCTCCTGATTATCCTTGTGGCCCTCCTCTGCACTTGTTCCAACAGTTCCATGTCCTTTTTATGCTGAGGACACCAGAACTGCGCAATCCAAGTGAGGTCTCACAAGAGCAGAGTAGAGGGGCAGGATCACCTCCTTGACCTGTTGGTCACGCTTCTTCTGATGCAGCCCAGGATACAGTTGGCTTTCTGGGCTGCAAGCACACACTGCCGGTTCATGTTCAATTTCTCATCGACCGACACCCCCAAGTCCTTCTCTGCAGGGCTGCTCTGAATCTCATCTCTGCCCAGCCTGTAGCTGTGCCTGGGATTGCTCTGACCCAGGCATAGGACCTTGCACTTGGCATGGTTAAACTCCATCAGGTTGGCATCAGCCCACCTCACAAGCATGTCAAGGTCTCTCTGGATGGCATTCCTTCCCTCCAGTGTATCAACCAAACCACACGGTTTGGTGTCATTGGCAAATTTGCTGAGGGCACACTTTATCCCACTGTCCATATCACCGACAATGATGTTGAACAAGACCGATCCCAACACCGATCCTTGAGGGACACCACTCATTACTGGTGTCCAGCTGGACATGGAGCCTTTGAGCACAACTCTTTGCGTGTGGCTATCCAGCCAGTTCTTTATCTACCAAGTAGTCCATCTATCAAATTCATGTCTTTCCAATTTGGTGACTAGCATGTTGTGTGAGACAGTGTCGAATGCTTTGCACAAGTCCAGTAGATGACATCAGCTGTTCTACCCCTCTCCATCGGTTCTGTAGACCCATCATAGAAGGCCACCAAATTGGTCAGGCAGGATTTCCCCCTAGTGAACCCATGCTGTCTGTCACCAAGCACCTTGTTGTTTTTCATGTACCTTAGCATGCCTCCCAGGAGAATATGCTCCAAGAATTTACCAGGCACAGAGGTGAGGCTGACTGGTCTGCAGTTCCCTGCCTCATCCATTTTCCCCTTCTTGAAATTGGGGATTATATTTCCTTTTTTTCCACTCGTCGGGAACTTCACCTGATTGCCATGATTTTTCAAATATGATGGACAGTGGCTTAGCAACTTCATTTGCCAGCTCCTGCAGGTCCTGCAGATGGATTTCATCAGGTCCCATGGACTTGTGTACATTCAGACTCGTAAGATGATCTGGAGCCAGATCCTCTCCTACAGTGGGCCTTAGGTCTTCATTCTCACAATCTCTGCATGTGCCTCCCAAGATCTGGGTGGTGTGGTCAAAGCATTTTCCAGTGAAGACTGGGGCAAAAAAGTCACTAAGAACCTCAGCCCTCTCCAAATCCAGGGTAGCCAGTTCTGATAGCTTCTAGAGGGGGCCCACGTTGTCCTTAGTCTGTTTTTTATTCACTACATACCTATAGAATCCCTTCCTGTTATCCTTAACATCTCTAGCCAAGTTTAATTCTAAGTGGGCCTTGGCTTTCCTATCCTGGTCCCTAGCTTCCCAGACAACATCCCTGTATTCTTCCCAGGCCACCTGCCCTTGCTTCCAGCTTTTATAAGTCCCTTTTTTCCTTCAAATTATCCTCCGCAGCTCCTTATCCACCCAAGGTCTCCTGGTCCTCCTGCAGTACTTCCTTCTAGTAGGGATGTATTGCTCCTGAGCTTGCAGCAGGTGATCCTTAAATATCAACCAACAGTCTTGGGCCACCCTGCCCTCTAGGGCTCTATCCCATGGAACCTTCCTAAGCAGGTTCCTTAAGAGGCCAGAGTCTGCTCTCTTGAAGTCCAGGGCAGTCAGCTTGCTTCTCGTGGTTTAAGGCCCTCAAACAGTTCTCTCACTCACTCCCCCCTCTTTCTTCCCCAGTCCCGAGGGGAACGGGGAGGAGAATCAAAAGAATGCAACTTCCACAGTCTGAGATAAGAACAGTTTAGTAACTAAAGTAAAACAGAAATCACTACTGCTACCACCAAAAATAATACAAGAGAAAGACAAGGAAAAAGTACCACTGCTCACTCAGCCCCATCAAGCAGTGCACCCCCTTCACCTGATACCAACCCTGCCACACAGTACTCACTCTCCTCCCCCTTTTCTGGGTCTCTGTCCTCCATTTTACATCCTGGGCATGACATGATATGAGATGGAATGCATCTTTGGTCAGTTTGGGTCAGGTGCCCTGTCTCTGCTTCCTCCCAGCTTCCTCCTAGCTTTCCCTCCTCCCTGGCAGAACATGAAACTCAGAAAGTCCTCTGCCAGCCTAACATTCTAAGCCATAACTATAAACACTGGTGTTATCTGTGCTGTTCCCCAGCTGAAAATCAAAACCACAGTGCTGCACCAGCTACTATGAAAAAGAAAAGATGACTGCTGCTGCTGAACCCTGAACATTGCTGCACACTCTTCTCACTGTCCTGAGGATCTCAAATTCGACCTTCTCATGATTACTGCAATCAAGGCTGCCCTGGAGCATCACATTTCCCAGCAGCCCTTCCCTGTTGGTGAGGACTAGGTCAAGCATGGCACCTCTCCTCATTGGCTCCTCTGATACTTGCAGAAGGAAGCTGTCTTCCACACAGTCGAGGAACTTCCTGGGTTGCTTGTGCTGGGCCATGCTGTACCATCCCTCCAACAGATATCAGGGTGGTTGAAGTCTCCCATAGAACAAGGGCCTGCAAGCATGTGGCTGTTCCTATCTACCTATAGAGCACTTCATCCTCAGGTTCTTCTTTGTCAGGTGGTCTGTAACAGATCTCCACAATAATGTCTCCCATTGCCGTTCTCCCAGTTGAGTCCCATGTTCGAGGTACCCAAACCCCTGACTATGGCACCACCCTTCTAACCATTTATTTACCTGGCCAGTCCTCCTAGCCTTTCTAAGGTCCTCCCCTTCATCCTGGAGAACTGATGAAGAGGCATTCTGAGCTCCAGAGCCCATAACCACCTCTCCCAGGGCTCTGTAGTCCTTCTTATGTTCTCCAGGCTACTGCTGTCTATATCACTAGCACCCACATGGATCGCTAGAAGTGGGTAATAGTCAGTGGAGCTTACTAGAGCAGAGAGCCTCTCTGCAACACCCCTAAATCGAGCTCCTGGTAGGCAACACACCTCCACTGAGCCTGGGTTGGGCAGACAGATGGGTGCCTCTGTTCCTTTTGAAGTAGAGTCCCCTACTGCTACAGCCCACTGCTTCTTCCTGGCAGCACCAGTAGTGATCTTCTTTACCAGTGCATCAGCCAATTGTTCATGATGGGAGTGTGGTTCCTCATCAGCCCCCTGCAGGACAGCAAAGTGGTTCATGGTGGGGACAACAGATTTAGGAGGAAGCCCCTTGCTTTTAATTGTCCTCTTTCTCCTTTCTTTGTTGTTTTTTCTTTGTTGCTGTTTCCCAGCCTCCTGGGTTAACAGCCTCATTCTTTCCTCTATGAGCTACAGTGGACGCTTGAAGACCCTGCACATTCTGCTCGTGAAGCAAACAGTGCTGCTTCCTTTCAGCCTCCCTGACATCTTTCAGCCTATTGACAGTATCCCGCAGCTCAGCCCCTGCTGCAGGAGGACCTCCACCATGGAGCACAGAGTTCAGCCCTGCCCGTTCTGCACCCTCCTCTCAGGAGAGCAGTGCAGGCGCTCTCTACACCCAGAGCTCTGTGCTGCATCCTCATCAGCTCTGTCTGGGTGCCTACACTGGCTGCTGCTGGGGCACACAGAGCAGAGCTCACAGACCAAACCTTGGTCATACGGCAAGTGCTCACCATCCCGCTCACCTGCCCATCCAAGCTGCCATGCAAACTGCCTCACCTGCCCTGTTCATCTTCCCTGTTCACTGCACTCCCTGGAGCAGGTTTTTAACCACTCAGGGCTGGTGCCGCTCCTCCTGGGGCCACCCCCAGTGAGTCCCTGCTCATGTCAGCTGAGCTGCCGGCTCCTGGGCAAGTCCTGTCAAGGGCTTGAGGCTCCCTCAGTGGCTCTTGCTGCTCTGAGTTGAGGCTTCTGGATGCTGAGGTGTTGAAGGCATCATCTCTAGAGCTACTCACCTCAGCAATTGAGGTCTTCTTCCTTTCTCTCCAGGTAGGACATCAAGAGCCAAAAAAGGAGTTTATAAAACAGAGCATAGTTAAAAATCAGCCGTTTGGCCTCCATATTCATCTAAGAGTAGGCACTTATAATACACTGTAGAAGAAGGAAGATAATGCATGCAGCATCAGGAGGTCAGCAATAGCAGAGGTCTGGAAGAAATTTCCTGGAAAGGACCATATTCCCTTCAATTTACTATATTGGCCAAAGACATGCAGACAAGGTGCCTTGACTAGTAAGATACCAGGGGTTAGACCATAAAAGTAAGTGTAATGAGATCAGACTCTGGGATCTTGAGTTATGGCTAAAATGCAGCCCTCTAAAAAAAAAAATTAATGAGGGTTGGAAGACTTTGTTTGGGAAAAGAGATATCTCTGCCTTTAATTCTCTGATTGATGTGATAAAGGAGAAGCTTATGCCCTTTCATTAGATGTAGTTGCGTAATAGTACCAGTATATGTGTGTGTAAAGCTAATACATGTTGGAGCTTTCTTGTGGTCTCAGGCCAGAGGTTGATCTCAATCAGCCTAGCTGTGAGAAAATACCTAGTCACTGAGCTGCTGGTCCCAGCACACTTTTCTGTATTCACCAGTTACCTAAATTGTGGTGATTCAGTGAGCCCCACTTGTACACAAAATGGACCTTGACTAAATGTACTGTTCTAGAAATAGGTTGGATATGGGACTCAGTCTCCTAAATAATCTTTAAAAAAAGGTGGACAAAACTGTTATAATACTGAGGCATGAGTCAAAAGTACTGAACATGAAGTGAAGTAGATGTTTATTTGTTCCTCTTGCACACTGCAGGATGGATATGTGTCACCTCTTATTTATTCCCTGGTTGCCTTTGAAAAGCATTATGAGAAGCCAGGAGAAATAGATTTTTTTAACCCTTTGTCCATCTCAGCTGATTCTGATGTTCAAGAGATGTTCCTCTTAGGCAGGAGTAGCCAAACTTCTTCCTCCATATGCGCCACCAAGTTGTTATTGTTTCCAGTGCAACACTTTCTTTGTCCTTTAACACCAGATACAAAGGGCAGTGGTAAGTCACTTCCTCTTGTTTGATTAAAAAAATTAGCTTTTCTAATCATGGAATGTGCCACAAGTTTTTATATAATGGCTTTTCATACCACCTGTGCATTGGTTTGTCTCCACATAAAGCTTTCCAGGGAAAGGACATTTACATTCTGCATCCCAAGACTAATAAAAAAATTGAAATAAACGCTTCATTTTAATTCCAGCTCATTTTCCTTTCTGTCTCTTACTTTAGCAGCTTTCCCTAAAACTGTTTTTCGTTTTTTCTGCAGACTGTATGTGGATGGACCTTTTGGAAGCCCCTTTGAGGAATCTCTGAACTACGAGGTCAGCCTCTGCGTGGCTGGAGGTATTGGAGTTACACCGTTTGCATCAGTGCTCAACACTCTGCTGTAAGTGAGCTTAAGCCTTTTAAAGACATTTCCCTTCAATTTACCATAGCAGTGCATGTTAGAAAGACTGTCAGAATATTAAAAAACTTCCATTAGCATAATGGAAGTGAATAAAACATAAGTGAATGATTCCTTGGAGAGAGGTAGAGGACTGGGATGTCCCTTGAAGAGCATAAATTACACCTTACCGGGTGTGTAAACTAAAGAGTTGTAGCAGAGTTGTGCCAGTAATCCACCTGAACTAGGACAGTTTCAATAGCCTTCATATCCTGGCACCAGTCTAGCCCATAATGTGGTCAGTGGCTCTTCAGCCAGCCTTGGTCCTCTAGTCCCAGGTTATATGAGCCTACGGAGTGCGGTAATGAGGTTTCAAGAGTCAGGAAGTTGTGACAGTCTTTCTACTGGGGATGCATGGCCAGCCTTCCTGGTCTGTTTGACTTCTGTGAATGTGTAAGCTTAGGCTTTAAAGAAAACTTGGATTCAGATAGCACTCAGATGTTCAACCCCATTTAAAAAGTTTACGTTTTAGGTATGCCTTTTTCCTAAGCCTGTGACATTCTATTCAGACCAAACCTTTCACCTCTTGTTTCTGTCACATTGGCAACATGATTCCCACCAAATCCTAAGCTGTGTGAAACTGGCTTGCTTTTATGATTGAACTGATTTTTTTATAGATTTTATTTTTTCTAGAGCATTGGCTAAAAGCTCTAGTCATAGGGTTAGCACCCATGTTTCATAGGCACTGTATAAACAGCCAACCAAAGCAGCAAAACCTCCCTGAAGTATTGAAAGACTAGCTGGCTTTGGGAGGGTTTTGCAATGCACGACTGAAGCACTTGTTCTAAGAAGAACATTCCAATGGCTTGCTTTATCTAACTCCAGAGTGGTTTAAGACTAGGATTTAGATGCTGTGCACATTTTTCTGTCCTTGATCAGGGCTAGACCTGGCAGTGCTGAGTGCACCTGAAAATGGTCAGCCCCACATATCTCATAGAGCTGCAGTCCCCAGATTCCATGCTGGACTCCCTCATTTTCTTTTCCTGAGAGCGTATTGATCATCCTCTCAAAAAGAGGGCACATTTTACTGAATGCCTGGGGCCCAGGTGGATGAGATGACCATTTTCCTTGTGATGGATTATCCTTGACAAATGCCTTTAGCAAAAATGTCACGGAGCATAATGATGGGCCAACAGCAGGTAATGAGATGTTTGCCTCTATCAGTGTGTTATTAAAGGCTGTAGGAACTTGCATAGGTATTGTCATAGAAGTTCAGTGTCCAAAAGCTTTTGTAAAGTCCATTTATCTGGATAAAGCCATGACTTGCCTTTGTAGCCAATCTTCTGCTTCTGCGCTGTACTATATGCAGGGGAATCATTCTGTGATTCTGAGAAAAAAAAAAACAAACAACCAAACCTGATGGTCTCAGCCTGTTTCCTTCTCAGTATTTAAACATCAACAAAGCTCTGGTTTAGGGGATGATCTGCCTGTTATCTTTGTCCTGGCTTAGAAGCAGAATTTGGCAGGTATGAATATGCAGTCTTGTGATGCCAGCGCTACAGAGCAGCAGGACCAGTCCTGGTGTGTCAAGGGCAGGTCTGGTGGAGACATCAGCAGCCTGTCAACACAATCATTTGTTTCCTGCTCAGTTGGGTTCCTGTTGTATGTACACAATTTAATTCCTGCTCCTGTCCTTCCCTACACTTGACTGTTGAACCCTATGCCCTATTCTTAAGAAAATACAACCTGCATTAAGCAAAGCTTTCATGCAGAAGTGTCTGTAAATAATGACTGCTATTATGGGCAGTGATAGCGTAGAAACATACCAGAAGTGTTATATGCGTATGGATTTGTTTATAATGGTGGACCTTTATTGCGTAATATATCCTGCTGGAGGTAGACCCAAGTGGATGTGTCTGAGGTGCTATTTTAAAACTTGTTTCATGAAGTCTTGCAGTCCAATTTCTTTGTCCATCTGCAATGTTGCATCACCAAGAGTGATGTTTTGTTAGTGAATTACAGAATTTCAATACAAATGCCTTGCATTTTTCTCTTCTGTTTTGTCCTTTTTCATGATGAAAGGCACTTATTTTCCTCGCTACTGCTCACAGTTATCTTGTCATATCTGACCAGATTGTGACCCTTCCTAAGGGCTTGTATTAGTATAGGCAGTCAGAAGAAGAGAGGAAATCCTGCTCTGCAGGTCAACAGTTTACAAATAAAAAAGCCGCAGTCAGGACTTGAAAGGCAAGTCTTAATGTCTCCACAGTCTTAAAGCACCTTGTTTTCTCTCTGTGGAGAGTTGACATAAAAGGTGAGTTCTCAGGCTCTCCGTGCTGCTGAGAATGTCTCCATCCTTGCTCTTCAGGATTACAGTGGAGATTAGATGTATGGGGAGGTAAGACAGTGGTTGGAGCCATCACTTACGTAGATCCATTGATACTATACCCTTGCTGGATATGCTGGCAATGCTAGAGTTTGAATTAATATATGTATCATGAAACTTTTCAACTGTGGTTGGCTCCTCCTCCTAGCATTTGAAGTTGAAAGCCTATGGCCTTATCTTCCTGAAAATTATTTTAGGAGGAAAAGGAGGAC
>JASSUY010022957.1:0-33174 GCA_032466535.1 Forpus xanthops
CAGCATCCCTATAGGCCCCCTTCAGATACTGGAAGGCTTCTATGAGGTCTCCACGCAGCCTTCTCTTCTCCAGGCTGCACAGCCCCAACTCTCTCATCCTATCTTCATCTGAGAGGTGTTCAAATCATCATCATATAACTTTTTAGCAACCAAAACTTTGGCCAAAAATTGATAATTTCACCAACTAACTTGCCTCTTTCTTTCTTTGGACAAACCTCTTTCTCCACCCTAAGGACAGAAAGGTCCACGAAAATTCACTGTCCAGACTGTTTTACAAAGCACCTTGAGGCAAGCAGTGCAAATGCTTTCCAGAAGTTTCTCTACTGGCCTAAGAGGAGACTTCAAATGATTTTGAGAGAAAATGGATGGAATGACACATTCAAATTCAATTACAAGCTGATGCCATAGGTAAAACTTGCTTTATGATGACAACATATTTAGTGCTATGGAAATTGTCCCCTTGCCACCCTTCCGAAAGAAAATCTGTACTTCAAAGTGTTTTTGTTTTAAGAGGAAGACATGAATAACAGAATATTAGTGCAAATGCAGGAAGGGGCAATGCATCATGAAAACAGGAGTGCTTGGGGATTGTTTTGTTTTTGCACTTAAAATGCATTATCATTTGTCTGGAAATTTCTCTACAGCAGTACCATCTCATCACTCACTATAATGGATTTCTGTTCTGGCAAATGGTATGAATATTATACAGAGCTGTTAGACACCAAGACATTGGCATGTAGGATTTAGCTGTTAACTGTAGTCTTATAAATATTTTTACTCCAATAAAACTTTCTAAAAAAGACAGCCTTTATATTAAACACATTCCATTCCCTCCCCCATTATAAAGTGTAATCTTTGTATGTCATAAAACAACAATACATTTTCCCTGATTAATTTTTCACAAGGGTGATTAATTTATCGTGTTGGTAGAGAAGTTATGATACACATAAAAGTTTCAAAATGCATTCTGAATCTTAAATCCTTCTTCAGATTTAATAATCACCCAGCTGGCTACACTTTAGACAGCAATGCTTCAATGGAAGATTAATGAACATTTGGTCTGCAGTTTAATCCCTCTAGATTTTAGCATGCAAAGTGCAAACTTTTACAAATTAGAGTATTTTTATGCATTCCAATAATACGTCAAGGTCCAAATGCTTTAATGGCAACTTTGAGGCTTCTTAGCCATAGTTTGCTCTCTCTTTAGAGTACTTAAGTTTTTGAAAATATTAATTCACTCCACTACAGTATTCTCCAGGACATTTTAAAGATTACTTTTCAATGTATCATTTCAAGTAAGAAACACCTTCAATTTTTTACTTATTTATTTTATACAATCATCAGTTATTTTGCCCTTCTAGCAGTATATTCTATGGCAAGGAGCAATCAATTTCAGACACAGAAGAGAACAGTAACTTCCCTACAGACTTCCCTATAGCCACAGTGGTCAGTTATCTCTTTTACCTTTTACAGCAGCAACTGCTATCTGTCAAGCTCCTGCCACCCCTGACCTCTGTGGCACTATACAGTTGTTGATAGTGCATAAAGTCCAAGAGGATTCTACAGCTGAGCCCAGGCTAGGGCAGCAGCAAAGACACTGTCCAAGTGGTTTGTCCTCCTCCCTCCCCATTTCCACACCGATGCCTTCACCTTTCTGTGCTTCTGGAGGGAGATGCTGACAAGATGAGAGCAGAACAACCTATGGAACTTCAATGGCAGCTAATGGTGCAGTCTGACATGTTTACAGTGAGATAAACCTCTTTTTGAGAGACAACTTTGGTTGCTTACCAAGGGACAAAACCCAGTTACCAATCCAGTGTATTTCAAGATCCTGCAGACAGCTTTGTTGGACAGTTAAACATAGAAGTAGGAAAAAAATAAAATCTTCACAAATTTCACCTGCATCTTTGATAATTTAGCCTCTTCCCAGTACTCTCCCAGAGAGCCCCAAAGCCCAGAGCCGCTTTGTTTCACAGTTCCCAGGAATGAGTACAGGGTAGGGAACAGAGGGTGGAAAAAGAAAGGAAAACCCCCATCACTATGATGGTGAAAGTCTTCTTTCTCCAGTTTGCACTTAGTCCGGTTTCAAATTTGCAGTAACGTGATTTCATGTCTTTCTCTTTTCTTCAGTTATGGGCACAGATTTCAATAAACTATAAAGATACAGGAAGGTTTGCTCATGTTTTAGCTTTCTCTTTTAAATGCCAGTAGTAACTATAACAGACGTTGCAAAATATTTTCAAGCTAAGCCAGTCAAGAGCTTTGACAAGAAATGCAAATGTTATACAAGTCAAAAGGAATAAGCAAACATACATTACCCTCCTGCTGTAAAAACAGCACTACTTACACCAAGATAAAGCTTGTGTGACTAGCCTATTAGTCAACATCCTAATGCATATTTAATATCCAGAGAGAACGGCATGCATCTCTTGCCACCTCTAAGGCTAAATTCTAAACACTGAAAAGCCAAAGTATGACTCGAAATTCTTCTCATTTTAGTCTTTGCATTGTTATTCCACTCTATTTCTAATCGTTATTCCACTAATGCATATGATTTTTCATTTTTATTACAGCCTCTTCTGGACCATTCTGAAAACATATTTCCCACTTATCTAAGGAGGAGACTTGCACTGATCTAAGCAGTTTTTATAAAAAAGGTAACTCAATTCTGTGTCAGGCTATTTGGAAACATTTGCTCTGTTCATCTGCCAACTTCTGAAACACATTACTCATACCAAGAGATGCCTGCCATCTTCTAACATAGATTTTCTAATTTGATGATTCAAAAAGCCCAGAATAATCCCTAGAGATTTTCTATTTTAATTGTAACTTCTATGACAGCCAGAAATAACTTCCTCATCATGGTCAGTTCTGCAAATGATTGTACCTTCTAAGACACTTACATTACAAACAGAGTAACTAACTGTGGAATTTGCATTATTATCTCTTAATCACTATTTAAATAATGAAAAAAATCATTCTGTAAAAAAACAGTAAGCCATGTATTTAGGATTTGTGGTTTTGGTGTCATTGCTGAATTAATACTTTTACTCAGTGAAACAATTTAGATTATCTCATCTATCCAGTAAGAACTGAGCCCATAAATCATGAACCTGGCAAAAGGCTAGTGAATTTGAACAGGTGTGTGACAAAGATTAAGTGAAGAAACAGAACTGTAACAGGAGGCAGCCCATTAGAAGGCACATCTAATACTTGCTGCAGTCAAAAAGCCAGTACATAGCTGTGCAACAAGAGAAAAAGATGAAGTGAACTCTCTCCTGCTAACTTTCAGAGGAAAGAGTTTTTACAGATTGTTAGATACAACCTATAAAGCCTGGCACATTGGGATAAAGCTGTGTAGCAGCACTGCCATGTCCCAGAGCAAGAGCTAGTGGAGCAACTAGCATTTCCCAACTAGGAAAATGCATGTGCCTACACCAACACATGGAAGCTACAGCAAAGAGAGGAAAGCTGCCTCAGTGTTACCTGGAACTGCCCTTGCTCTCTTCACTCAGTGCATCCAGTCAGCGTTGGCAGGTACTCCTTCACACACTGACAGAGCCAAGTTCAACATCTTTAACTTCCAAGATAATATATATTTTGGCAGGTTGCACTTGGAATCTGTCTGCATTAAATTATACCAAAAAACCCTGGAGCTTCCAGGCACAGAGCAAAGTGCAGCATCACTCCTGTAATCAGGACGCAATTAAAGCTGAAATGGCATCAGGAAAGAGACTAGTAGTGAAATTATCATAGAAGCAGCTTAGAAACACGGTGTCAAAAGGGAAGAAAACTTCACTGTCACTCTCAGCCTTTGATCTTTTGAGATGCAAAGAACAACTGACACCAAAATAAAACATCATTCAGCTGTGCAGCCACTGCGAGGTTTGAACAAAGTCTAAAACTTCAGCAAAGGCAGATATATCTTCATGTCAGCATAGAAAGAGATTTACAATGAAGTTTGACCAGATCTTGTCTTCAGCGTGAATAAAGATTAATGATAGCTTTTCAGCAGTTCTTTCCTGTACTTCATAAAAAGCAAGATGCTACTTTTGCAACAGCTACCTTTAGCTATACCGTTTGAGAAAAGAGACTATACCAACTTTGTCCCACCTTCAGTTTAAATCAAGCACAACAGAAAATATCAAAGCTTTCAAATTGTAAAGCTATGTTTCGTAAAAATAATTGAAACAGTGATCTAGGAGAAGGAAACTCTGAACACTGAGAACTCAGATGCACTGGGTAATCTAGATAAAACAGTCCTTGAATGCAAAATTTAATCATCTCCTGTCCAGCAGTCTTCCCATAGCTTTGTTTTATAGTCTAGAAACTTTCAATGGCTTCCTGATCTCAAGGAAATTAATTTCCCTCTTTATTGCCAGTTAAGGCTGGGTATGCTTCCTGATGGAAGACCCCTAGGAGATCTTTCATCCAGGAAGATGGAGCCTTCCCTCATCAGAGATCTCCTTTGACCCGCTCTGCAGCAGCTGTTGAAATACAGACAGGTCCCTTTCTCTCGTCCACCCAGACACACTCAGAAGTAACCCCTAAACTGAGCAAAGACCTCAAACCAGATGCACCCTTCACACTACCATTTTCACCAGAACCACTGCTTATGAACAGTGCCCATTTATGAACATTATGTTCATAAAGTTATCTGGCAAGCAAGTCATAATGTGAGAAAAAGGAAGGTTTTGTTATATGTTGTCAAACATCACATGGCTTGAGTCCAAAAATAGTTTAGAAACCCTAATTTGCTAGAACTTTCTAGATATTATGCTCAAATTCAGTGTGCCTCATCTAGTGGGGTCTTTATTTTTTTTTTATTTTATAGTAAACTCAAGACTGGGCTTCTATTCTGCACATTATGCAGAAAAGAAACTGAAAGATTGGAGAGAGATTCAAAATAATCCAGTATACCAAATAAACCTTAGTCTAAACGCTATGTAAGCAATTTCTGATTCCAACACAGCCATAGAGAAGAAATCAGTGTCATCAATCTAAACCGCGATGGAACTGAGTTATTGACTTTATAATCTTTTCAGATGACATCTTCTGGCATTTCAATTAGGATCAGATGACAGTAATTCAGTTTTTCTCATTCTATCAAATTGGGAACTCTGGGAACATTGCAGGAAAAAAAGCTACATTTTCTACCCAGTGCCAACAGGAGTAGGAAAGACATGTATTACAGATATGTACCCCAAGCACAAAGAGATGGCTTCTCCCTTTCTCCCCTACTTTTCCTCTTTCTTCCTTCAGTTATTTAATTGGACTCATTTTGAGTCTTTATGTAGGAAATATAAACTACACACTACATGGAGTACATACTATTGAAGTTCTTTCACGTGTCATATCTAAAAGTTTAAAAGTTTGAGGGGGGAGTTAGCTTTCATTAAAAAAGAGAATTACTGCCTCTGGACAAAGGCTTTAAGTTCTCTGCTACAGAATGCTGGGAAAACGCGAAAAAGCATTGGAATTGCCATCACATTATTTTCCAAAGTGCCATTAAACTAAGAACTTTTCCAATGATCGAGTTTGAATTACTGTACATGTATACATTAACACTATGTCATCTAAATAATGCCATCTAACAAGGTCAATAATACATTCATTCAATTTTTCCCTGCAAATTATTAAAAAGTTAGAAAGAAGCAGTCTTGAGCAGAAACATTTAAGGCAACTCGAGACTGGCAGCCACCAAAAGGCAGCCAATACTCCTTGCCCCAATCCCTCATCAAGTGTTCAGTGGCTGTTTTTCAGCTGACTCACATCTGCTGATGATCTTGTTTATATGACTGAGTCATAGCAAAATCAAGGAACAGATCCAGCTGAAAATTAGCAAAAATCAAATAAGATTTGAAACAAACTGCTCCATGAGAGAGTTTTCAGACAAATCTGTCTCACAGCACGGCTATTTAGATGGGGAGAGAGAAATCCTCCAACAGGCAGTTTCCACTAAGGTTGCCTTAAGTGAATCCTCAAACTACTATGTTTGAAAACACTTACATACACATAAGAATAATAACCTAATTTTACTCTGCTTATTTAAATCATCAGTTGTTTAAGTAATTGTGGCATACAGCCATCAGAAGTCACAAATGCCCTCAATACTGAAAGGAGCTGGGGAAACTCAGGCACAGACCTTAGCAGGAGCTTGGTGCTGTGATGGTGAGAATTTACCATGCAGTGGAAAGCTCTGACCTAGGTGCCTCCATATGCTAAATCAGTGTACTAGAAAGCTGAGCATGACATTACACAGTGCACAGATGTTTAGACCCAGGGAAAAGGGATCATAACAAAAACTCCTATTCTTCTTCAGAGCTCGAGTGTCAAGCATCAAGCTAGAGGACGTAACTCATCTCCCAGTCCTGAACACTCTCCTGGAGAGAAATGGATGAATAATTTCTCCCAGAGACATATGAGAAGCCTCTTTATCCATAACGTAGAGTGATGGGGGGGTTGAGAGAATGAAAACTGTCTCCTATGTCCTATAATTAATTCTGCATCAAAGAGAAGACTGGCTGTTCTCAGTTAGGGAACCTTCTCAATCTTCCTACTATAGCCAAGACATGGGAAGTTCTCTCTCCAGATTAGTAATACCGCAACATCCATCTGGGAAGAAATAGTCTGTATTCTTATCCGTTCTCCAAGGCATGTTAATCTGTTTTAGCCAGTGACCAAATTATCTAAAATACATACACAAGAGCATGAACAAATTACTAGAGAAAAGCCATAAAGAAGATGAAATGCCAACAGAGTACACAGAAAAATAGACAAAACTGGAGGAGCTACGACTATTATAGTTCCTGAAGTCAGAAAGTGCTTGCAAGCTTGACATGATCTTGTTTTCATCACTAGAAAATAAATGTCTGACTTTCTGACCAAAGACTCTTACTCAGTTGCCATGTGTTAAGTATGATAACTCAAGGGAAACCTAGCTTATATTTAACTACTATATTGAAGGAGTCAGCTATTCTGATCTTAAAGGCTCCAAGCAACCAGCTGTTATGTAAGTCTTTGGGTACAAAGAGCCAATGAGTTGCTTATTGTCTTTTTTTTGTTTTAACAAGAAAAACGGCTAAAAGTTGTGTCACTTTTTGTGGGACTAAAACTGGCATAATAGTAGTTATATGTCATAGTTACAAAAGATGATGAGGAACACCTTTGGCATTTTAATTTATGGCATTTTTTTTTTTCTTTTTATGAACTATATGAAGTGCTAAATCAAAGGTAGAGAACATGCATCTTTGCCTTAGTAACTATGGCTTTCCTTTTATTTTTCTTCACCTTCAATGAACATTTTTCTTATCAATCTCCTATACTTCATATATTCACAGTTATACTGATTGTTTCCAGTTCCAGCTGTTTCACACTCAGTTTAATTGCAGGCTTTTCATCCTCCTGGATATAGTTGCTTTTACCCACCGTATCTGAAATCATGGTTTATGGGTAATCAACTTCTATTAAACAGCTCTTAATTTTTCATATTAATTTTTCTCCTCCCAACCAGTGAATCTCACCTATTTCTTAAGCTTCAGGAAGTTGGCAATTATCCTGAATGTCAGGAACTGCAAGAGTAGCTGCATTTACTCCAGCAGCCTTGCTGAAGAGCCCTTATTATCTGTGAACAGTTTTATGTATTAATATGAAATATATACACATTAAAAAAATACATATATAGGATGTCCTTTCCTATGGCTCTTTTACTTCTGCTACATCTGCCACATCTTTTTCTGGAGATGGAACAAAAGTAGAAGTAGAAAGTCAATTAAAATCATATGGAATACTTACAGTTTTGTTTTTTTTTTTTTGAGTAGCCTTACCTCTGTAGAATTAGCACTTGCTCTCTATAGATCCTACTTAAGTTCCTGCCACCTGAAAATATGCTGCACTACCCTGAAGATATTTGTCTCCTTCGACTGACTACAGGAAGCATTTGCACAACTACTTACAACTACTTCAGAAGTTCAGGTTAGATAAAAGGAAGAAGCTCTTTACTGTGAGGGTGGTGAGGCACTGGAATGGGTTGACCAAAGAAGTGGTAACACCTCCATCCCTGGCAGTGTTCCAGGCCAGGTTGGACAGAGCCTTAAAGGACATGGTCCAGTGTGAGGCACCCCTACCCATGGAAGGGGGGTTGGAATTAGATAGCCTCAACCAACTCAAACCATTCTATGAGTCTATAATACTGTGATACTTACTTGGATTTTATCACAGAACTTACTGGAAATTTTTGTTAACTTTTAATTTACATGTCCTATTGTGGTGGTTTAAGGCCCTCAAATTGTTCTTATCTCAACCTGTGGGAGTTGCATTCTTTTGATTCTCCTTCCCATCCCTCCAGGAGTGGAGGGAAGAAAGAGGAGGAAGTGAGCGAGACAGAAAACTGCGTGGCTTAGAGGCTTAAACCACGACACCAGTTTAACTGATATTTCTTTAGATTGCTCTTTACTACTTAGTAACTGAATTTTACAGGTGTTTTTCCTATTTTTCTAAGATATGATATTCTGAATTCATATAGAAGGAACGTATTTTCCTGTAGTGATTGCTTTCTCCTACAGTTTACTTCTAAAAATCCAGTACAATCTTTTCCTAATTTTAGATACTAGCAACCTAGTTATTTTCTGGCTTAGGTGATGCCCATCTTTTTCATACGGCCCTCTGACTGCTGAAGCTTTTGGTAGTTCTTAGCAAACCTCCCCCTCATTGCAACATTTTCCTCAAGAACATACTGAAATGCTCCTAGCACAAGGCATGGGGCCAGCTAAGCAGGCAGGACAAGCTTCAGAATGCTGCTATGGAAATTCTACTCTTTAAATCCTATTTTTATATGACCCAAAAGATTTTCTTCACTGTAGAAGTCTATCTTATATGAAAAAGCATTGCAATAAGCCTTAAAAGAGCTGATGGCATTTTATAACCAGCTGCATGATATCTCCAACCAAACCCATCTAAATTTAATTTTTGCATGATAACTTTTCTTAAAACAGAAATTAAGAAACAAGTTTATCTCATTCTCAAACTTAAATCAGCAGCCTGAAGGAGAAGCCTTCTCTTTTTTTCTGGGAACCTAATTTTTATGTATTTATTATCTTTAAGACTGTTGCTTCCACTATTACTTGACAAAAAAAAAAAAACAAAAACAAACCACAAACACAATATGCAGGCCTACAAAACACATAGAATTTGAGCTATTTTTTGACATAACTGCTACCTTTTTTTTTTTGGGGTGCTTGAGGCAGATTTGATGAGGAGAGCTGTTTGGTTTTCACATCTTTTCCTTGAGGCTGGATACATCTCATTCCTTAACCTTGGTGACCCCATTTTTTGATCAGTACAACACAGTGGACTCTGCCCTGGCTGGAGTTTCTTTTCCAGAAGTATGTCTCAGGATGCTGTTAGCAGACAGAGGGGCCCTGCACAGCAACACTGGGTGCCTCCTACATGGCAGATGTCCTGGGCCTGCTACGGAACTCATATCCTGTCCATCAGCATCCCATGGATTCAGTGCTCTGTGTGCTGGGGCCCTGAGTGGGTGATCAGAACAGCTGCCCAACATGCACAGACATCCAGGCGAAGGGTGACAGGAGCACTGGGAGAAAGAAGCTAGAATGGAGCAGCAAAATTTATTGCTGCTTTGGCTGTGGTTAGAACAGTTAAGCAGTGTGCTGCAGAAGCATGGCCATTGTCTGAAATGAGTGGCAACACCAACAAGCCCAGCTGAAAGTTATTCCTAAGGGCTCTTTACAGACCACACAATCTACCCGTATGAAGGATTATTTTTCACCTTGGCTGAAGTTTCCCTGTTAAACAAATGTTGTCATAATACCTGCTCTGCTACACCAAGTTTACTTCCCTACAAGTTTACACCTTTACCTTGCTACACCTAGCTTTCAGCTTTCTTACTGAGCTATCAGTTATGCAGATTTGAAGAAACAAACATTCAGCTCTGCTTATGGCAAACTTTTGCATCATGACGTTTAAGTCCACCAGTTCTCTCTGTCAGAGTATGCATTTAATCATCACACCCGTCACAGAAGGGAAGGCAGCACCAGCAGTTTCTGTGTGAAGCATGGACTTCATGCTACAACTGTAAATAACTGCACATAAGATTCCCAAGGGGATTTGGTCTGCTACTCACCCTTCAACAGAACAGATGACCATTGGAAAAAAAACATTTTAAATCCTGCTTTATCAAACACCATGTCTGGTTATTATTCAAGAACTCAGAAAATTCTAACGAAACCTCCATGTAAAGAAGAAGGTTGGTTTCTGGCTCTTGCACAGGATGTGGTGAAACTTCACAAGGATCTTCTAACAAACTGAGGGAGATTTCTAATTTAAACAGCCCTGACAATCCAGATGCGAGCACCAGAGCCATTTCTCCGAACTGTGGCTTGAAGTGCTGCTGTCGTCTAGAATAAATAAATTTCTGCAGGCTGTAATGTGATAATCCCTTGCTGGAGCCCTATTAATTAGCTAAATGTGTGCTGAATTCCAAATTTAAACAGCTTCCCTTGTAGTTGTTCTTAATGAATGCATTTTATTCCACGACTGGCCCATGTTCAGGGCATCTGCTCAACCCATGATCCAGCTGACAATTAACGGCTGGATCGCTTTGGGTCACACATCTTCTTGTGAATCATGTCCAGTGCTCCAATAATATTTTTGTAGAAATCACCTTTAGAAGTGCCATTGTGGCTTTTTCAGACTTCCATGTGAAAGCCTCTATATATTCTAGATCTACCTTACCTTTTTCACCAGAATACTTACTCGGTTAGTGAACAATGTAAGGGGGGAAAAGAACCCCAACCCCCCAAACCACAGTAATATAGGTATTCTGTACTTATTCCAATTCTCTGAAGTGCAATAGGCTTCTCTCTCCAACTGATTTCAGTGAGAGTGACAACTGTTTCAGGATCACCAATTTTAGAAATATGCTTGAAAGGTGAACAAATAAATGCTTTAAAGACCTAACAGAGACTGAAATAAATACTTCCATTAGGTCAAATTTTCTTACTGTATTATTGTATTGTTACACTGTTATCCAAACAGAATGCTGGCACTGAAGTCCTGAGCATTTCCTCAAAGAAATGGTATTTGCAAATGTAGAAGGTTGTTGAGTCCCTTCTGCTACCTGCTCTATGCAGAGAACAATGTGATAAAAAAAAGAAGCAACACTGCTTAGTGTGAGTATCAAGAGTCATGCTTTCAGTGCTGAAGGAAACAAGTTAAATTCCATCTCGCAGGCTGTCACCAGGCTGGCTGGTACATTATTGTGACAGGAAAAGTAGACTTTTTATTTCAAATCATCAACTCCTTTGTCATAGTCTGTTGTGTGGAAAGGGGAAATTGTCTTTACTGAAAGCTGTTAACATGTCCATGATGCTGTTTAAACATAACCTTTTCTGACAGTTTAACATCAACTTAATATTCATTAACTTATATTCTAACTTAGGCTAACAGGCAAACCAAGACCATCTCCAAAAATGAAATTTGCAGACTCTTTTGTATGTAACGATTTTTTATACTGTTAACCTCTGTATTTTTAAAGAGAGCTCATTAAAAAAGCTTTCTTTTCCCCCTCCAAACTAACAGTAATAAGAAGGACATCTCATCACTGCTTATACTGAACACAATTGTCACTCTACACAAACTCCTGTTTGGCAGACCCCACTGCCACTGGTATTACCTGTCATTATTACTGTTTCAAAGGATCAGGTCTGGGCTTATACATCAAGACTGGGCTTGTATACTTCCAAGAGAAATGTCTCTTGACACCTGAAGTTACCCCAGTCCCTGTAGCACATATTATTTACCTATGTGTTTTCAGACCTTCCTGATCACTTACTCAACTTCTTAACAATTGAATATGAACATCTTTTAAAAGAACTGTTTGCCTCCTGTCTCACTTGAGGAAAAACAGACAAGTCTTTCCTTTCAGAAGAAGAAATCAGGTCTAAAGAAAGAATTATTCTGAAGCCTACAGCCATCACGAGGCTTTGTATTTCAGAAGTCGGAAGAAATGACTATGCATATGTGGCTCAGGAACCATAAAAAAATGCTGAACCTGAAGACATCTACAGTGATCAATCTGATTCTGAAGTGATATACATAATTTCATCTTCTCAGAGTTAATAGTAGAACCAAAAATCTGCATTTCATAACCACAGTTAAAACATCTTCCCCTCAACTGCTTGGAAAACACTCTGTGCCTCCTATTCAAAGGCACCTTATCTTTTTTCCACAGGCTGTCTTAAAATAGTTATGACAACCCTCACAATCATGTTTTTCCTCCCTTGCTGCCATTTTTTGGTTACAGAAGTGTGACCTCTGCATCAGTCTGTCTTGTATTGCTGTCAGATGACTCAATCTCATTTTCGCAGACCTACAGAATGCAGTTTGATGCAAGCTGTGCACATGTTGGGTCACAGTGATCAAGCTGGTACATCAGAAGGATGTCAGCCAGCTTGCAATTCTCAGACCCATCTTTGTGATAATGTCAAAGAAACCACAGCTACATACTTGTTCTGGGTTCATCCTCAGAATGTAGGAGAGTTATCCTTGCTTAATGCCAGAAACAAGGCATCCTTCCAGAAGAGAGCAGTACTTTTTAAGTAAATCCTGGAGTGACATCGCAACTTGTGTTTCAGAGGTATCTGCAAAAGGGACTTCAGCATCCATACACATCTGGGCCAATGATTACTAGCATGAGTCTTGTGTATTTCAAGCTTGCTCCTTTAACACTGCTGAACTCTCTACTCACATAAGGGTGATAACTCATCTTGAAATTTTGAAATCTTTTCTTCAGGGCCTGTGGTTGGTATGGTCTTGGCTCTGCCTTTCCTTTCAGTCTTAACCTGTCAACACTGGTGTTGAACTATCCTTCACTGCAAGCAGTGTAATGGTGGCAGCAGGGGCTCTTCTGCAGTTGAAAGAGTCTTAAGTTCAGGTGAGAAGTGATTCCCAGCAGTGTTTCTGCATAGAGGAGACAGCTGAGGGGAAAGGGATTCACAGCAGATTTTCATGTTCACTCAGATAATACATGCAAATTATAAGCTTTCCTGTACCTCAGGTGAGGCATTACATGCCAACAGAACGTGCTGTTAGCAAATGACAAAGGTGTAGCTTTAGCCATGCAGCTCTGTGCATTTGAAAATCCTTCAGGCATTATAAGAAGGGAAATAAAATAAAAGGAACACACACACACTCAAAAAAAAAAAAAGGGCAGAAGCATCACTCTGAGCTGCAGAAGGTATACAACTGCTGGTGTAGTTATCACTACATGTCACTCCCAGAGTACAAAAGGAGTATATTTCTGTTTAGGTACAGACACTTTTCACAAGTTTATCTGTATGTTCACAGAAATGTAAGCAAAGAAAAAAAATAAGAAAACAATCCATCCTGTTCAAACCTTCTCTGAAGAGACAATGCAGTTAAAAGTGATTCACATGCCCAAAAAAGAGCCCAAGCAGGGAGGAAGTATGCTACCTTTTCCTTCTTCATCAATTCATTGGTAGGAGAGATGGACTTTCTGAAGCAGTACTCACTGCTAGAAGGATTAGAAAAGTGGTAAATCTCTTTCATGCTGAAAGATGAAAGCTTTAGTTTACTTCCCAGTGAGCTTTTATGGATGCACTCAGTAGACCAAGAGGGAAACAGAACTAAAAGCATCACGATGAGCTGCACAGCTGTGGTGGAGCTGTGGGTTCCCAGCACACCACGATGCACTCTCACTCTTACTCTCCTCTGAGTCCCTTACCAGGAGCAAGGCACAGAAAACCCATTAACTAAGAGCATGCAGAGAAACGGAGCTAAATGGAAAGCATCACTTCTTTTTGTTCCCTTGTTTAATTTTCTCCATTGTATTTGCTGCATGTCTGAAGCACAGTCAGAAGGCTGAGGGTTAGAATAATGCAACAGGGACCATTTACAAATAATCACCAATTACCATTGCAAGCCTCAGATCAGAATCTGCATTTCAAAAAACATTCTTCTCCAGCTACACAAATTACATCAGTTATGGGGACCCCAAGGACCAGCCTACTGGGCCTTTTCACAACTGAACATTTCTGTAGTTGCTTGCTAGGAGAAAATGCCACTGTCCAGAAGAAAAAGTTCTGTATTTTAAGATCATTTCTGTGAGTCCTCCATTCCCTCCCAACATAAGCAGAAAATGAATGGACAGACAGATACTATAAGCAGCTCCACTACAGTAAGGACAAGAAAATCAGTTTATTCTGGAGATAAGACTATAGCACTTCTAAAGCTTCACCCATATCCCTCCTTTCTATCCCCAAACCCAAACTTTTGAGAAACCTGAGAAATGAGAAATGGTACTATTTTAACAATTGATGCAGGTCTCGCTTTCCAGACACAAGACTGCCAACACAGAATATGAACACAGCAATAACAAGCACTTCCTGTTGCTGAAAGACAAAATTGAAGAACTGGTTAATTGCCTTATGCTGTTACCAGTGATGGAAAGGTGGCCAAGTAGAGAATGCCCTTGAGCCCTAATGACTGGAATCAGGAAGAGCACCCACAGAAATTATCTTGTGAGCATCCTCTGCCCAGGTATTTTTCATCACGTATCTCCTTTGATCCATTAGCATCTGAGAAAGGATAATGAAATTCTTGAACTGTGATGTGACCCTATATTGCTGCTTGAATATTAAGATGAGGAAACTTGTAATTGTCCATTGCCTTTTCTTAAAATTGAGTCTTGTAAAAGATTTGGCTGTGTGTTTTTGTCATAGTTTTCCGCTAAGTTTTACTGGACTACCAAAAGCTCAAAAGCAAAGTAAAAAAGTAACTTGTATTACAAAAGGTTAGACTTTAAAATTACAAAATTACTTCATAATTAATGGAAAAAGTAAAGGATATTTTCTAATCTGCAGGTTTACCTCAAGAAACTGCTGCACTGCTGCCCTGGAGGAAGGTGCAGAGAGATCACATGAGAGGAAAGGCTAAAGGGGTTTGACCTGGGCATTTCAATACTACTGCTCATTGCATGCACCACAGCCTATTACAACCCTGCAAGAAAAACAATACAGAACTAGATGGCTAGATTTACTTTGTTTCATTTTGCTTCCATTTAATTTTACTACTTACAGAGGAAACACACTCCAAAGGACTAAAGACTGAACTGCATTCAGAGAAAACCAGTGAAACAGACAAGGGGCAGTACTAGGATACCGACTCTTCGTCCACAGGTTTCCACCACAACATTCTAGACTGGGCATAAACAAACCAAGAAGAGGAATCTAAAACTAAATAAACAAGCAGTAATTTCATATATAAGCTGACAGAGATATAGTCCTTTTATTATGTTCAAAAAAATATTATAGTAGAGCTGCACAAACACAAAACAGGGAGGTAAGTATGTATTTGTGGCTAATGTTATGCTGGCCAGGAAAGATGGTCTGAGAGAATGTTGGATTTTATTGAAAATCTCTGATTAAAATGCTCTTAGATTTAGAAGCTCTGCTGCAGTAGCATCGGCGTACAAGCAGAATAACAAATTATTCATGGTGCATATTTATCACAGTGAAACTGCAGAGACACAAACATATACAAAGGATGCCTGTTGCTCTCAAAGGAAAATCTTTATAATTTTAGGAAAGATACACTAAGAACAGAAAACTTAAATATAACAAAAACATCACAGTCTCACCCTCAGGAGAGTTTATTTTCTCATGCTGGGCTGCAAACCAGCATGCTGACATTCCATCCTGAGGGAAAACACTGAAAAGTATGCAATGCTCACAAGTCCTAAACACGAAGCTTTCTAGCTGAGAAGTGCCAGCCTAGTAGCATGCCACAGGTGAGCATCGTTACATTGATTTTGCCAGCACTGCTGAAAAGAAATAGAAACAAGATGTCCAGAGAAATCATATGCATGTCTAGGACTATATGAACCTATAAATATAGATGCAGATCAACATTTTTTGACTATTTCATTTCAGAAAAAGCCCACCACAAATCAGACAGCAGCACTGGCAACTGTGCAAGCAGCATACTGTGTGGGACTGCACTTGAGTGCTGGGGTACACCTCCATGACAAAGTGCTGGCAAGCAGACAGATTGATGCTAGTTCTGCATGAGCTGAGGTACTACAAGCAGGGTAGCTCCCTGTACAGCTGCTTAGACACCTGCTCAAAACACCTGCAGAGATAACTCCGAGGCCCAAGCTATTTCCTCTCTTGGTACTGTCACGAATCGTCCTTCCTCTACATCAGCCTTAGAACTCATACCCCTGCTGATCACTCACTTCTGTAAAGACTGTCACCTAGCTGGGTGCAAAGAATTACAGGAGTAAAATAAAGCAATACAAAATATCAGAACCACACCAGGATTTGGAGATGTGTCTGGAACTCCAATTTCACAAATAAGTGAAAGGTCCAAATGACCATAATAAATTCCCAATAACAAATTATTTACTACAGGTTAAGAATATGTAATTTGCTCATCATTTTTGTTTTGCTAAGGAGGCACAAGACAAACCCATTATACAGAGGGTAACACAATAAAAGAGGAGATTGTATAATTTACATTTAACAAAAAGCAAGCTAAGCAATGAGCTGAAGTTAATAAGAAAAGTTGAACCAGGAAATTAAGAGAAATGGTCTGATGGCAAGGCCAAGTGGAAAGAAGAACAGTTTCTTTAATGAGGTAGTTAATGTTCACAACCAGTGCCCAAAACAGGCATTTACTAACTGGAACAGACTAGGTAATCTATTTCTCTTAGTATGCTCTGTTTAAGATAATGTTGTTGCTTGTCGAGAATCTCAGGTGGATGGCAACTTTATGCCTGGATTTAACTTTGAAGAAACCTCTTTCTCGGTCTTGTAAAACCTTTTTAAGGCAATACAAAATAGAAAGACACCTCTTTGGCACCATAAAGCTTACTTCAGAAAACAAAAGCTTGACAGGAATCTAGTTTTCCCATTTGGCTTTTCAGCCATACCCTATGGTGGAAAATGTAGATCAGTCAAAACCTGAAAACAATCACTAAGAAAATATTTACATCATCATTGTGTTCTGACTACACAATTCTCAGGATATAAGAATTTGCTGTCGTCTTTTGAAAGGAGTAACAGAACAGAAATGAAATGGAGTTAAGAGAGATATGTAAGAATTTAAAACCTTGCTTCTCATTTACTGACTCCTGGATTTCAGCCATGCATTTGCTGACCTTTTATATCCTTTACTGCCATGTTCTTTCAGGCTTGGTTTACTCAGAGATTATCAATTCACCATTAAGAACAAAATGACACTTTTCAAAGACGCTACTTTGAAGTTTAAAAGATTTTGACAAGTCACATATCCCTAAAGATCTGCCAGGTAAAGCTTTCTATCACAAAGTGAAATGGTAATATAGAGGTTCAATCAACATATGCATATAGAAAGTTATTTATTCCACCATCTAGAATCTAAGAGTAAATGAAATAATATCCAGAGTAAATAACAGTCCTAGGAATTCAATCTAATGTACATCAGAAGAGGAGGTTTTATGCTTTATTATTTGTTTGCTTGAGCGGTTGGGTTTCGGAATTTTGTTTGGTTGGCTGGTTGATTTTTTTTGATTTTAAGACCAAGAAATCCTTTACTATTAGTTGTTTGCAATTCAGTTAAAAGCTTAATTAGAAAAATATGGCAACTTTCTACACTGGATCTCTGTTCAAAACATGGAGTCTAATGAAACAACATGAGAAAATTCCAGAGCCCACAGAGTCAGGAGAGAGAGATCTTAGTTGGATGAACTTTGGCTCAGAGTCCATAGGCATCCTGTGGAAATTTTCACTTGTCCTATATTCAGATACTTCAAGTGTACTATTAATGTGAAATTAGATGCCTCTCCCTGGTCATGGAAAAAGACAGCAAGTCAGAGATTGGCCTGAGTACTGAAATACAAAAATAATCATTAGTTTGCAGAGTCCCTGACTATTGCTGACTGGAACACACAGTCATCACAATATAAAGGCACAAAGGAAAATTCATTGGCATTAATATAACTCATTTAATTAAATATTTTGCAGTATTATTTCCACTTGAAAAGGTCATAGAGTCATAGAATAGTTTGGGTTCCAAGGGACCTTCAAAGCTCATCTAGTCCCATCCCCCTGCAATGAACAGGGACATCTCAAACAAGATCAGGTTGCCCAGAACCACAAGAATGCTAGCCTTGAATGTCTCAGGGATGCCACATCTACCAACTCTGAGCAACCTGTGCCAGTGTTTACCACCCTCATTGTAAATAATTTTTCCTTACACTCAGCTTGAATCTCCCTTCTTTTAGTTTAAAACCATCACCTCTCATCCCACTGCAACAGACCGTGCTAGATGGTCTGTCCTCATCTTTCTCATAGGCCTCTTTTAAGAACTGAAAGACCACAGTAAGGTCTCCCTGGAGTCTTCTCTAGGTTGAACAACGCCAAGTCTCTCAGCCTTTCTTCAGAGAGGTCCTTAAGGTCAGCCCTGTGCTGAGATCTGGAAAAGACAGTGGGAAGTATAACCTAAAATGATCTCATCCTTTCACCATCTAGTGAGAGAAAAATCACTCCAAATAATTATTTCAAAATCCAAAATTGATAATAAAATTTTAATATCACCTGCAAGATTTCTATAGCACTGGTGTTGAACTGTCACATTTCTTATTAGCATCAGGATAGATGAACAATCACATACCCCTCCCCTCCTTTTTCAGTTGCCCAGAAGACAGCAACAACAAAAATGTGTATAGTCCATGTCCATGCAACATGCTGTTAATTGTACAAAACCAACTGTCAGGTAAGTTTTGTTTTCCTTTAAGATGGAGTAAAACAACTGTGGGATTAGGAAAATAGTAATTAAGCATTGCAGACCAAATTCACTGTTGTGCGACATTATGAGCCATTCCTGGTTTTCTAATTGGTTTGGTCAGATTAACAGACATTCAGAATTTAGCTAATAAACAAGTAAATAATGTCACACAGTAAGCACAGTAATGCTTACTGCAGTAAAGACATACCTGACTACCCAGCACTAATTACTACTGCAGCCCAGTGTGAGATCTACAAGGCATTATTTGTCTGGAACAACAGTGGCCACAAAATGAACAAAAGTGTTACTATTACTGGGAATTTTTCTTTCATTTAAATTCAGTGAGCTATTTCCTCCTCTCTTGCTATCAGCACACACCAGTTTCAAAGCTAAGGATTGGTATCATTCGTGCACTAAAGTGCATCCGTCAACTACCTACCTCACTTAGAAATTTGATATACAGGTCTATTATACCTGTAATGCTAACATGGAAACTGTATGAGATCCTAATTCAAATCAACAATGATTCATTCATAAATATCAGTGTCCAAACAGACAGGATAGACAGTTTCATCAAAGAGCAATTATGTTTTTTGCAGCTGTACAACAAAATATTTTGCTTCTCTGACACCATACAGGTGGAAGTGAAAATGAGATTTCCAGTCCTTGAAAGTACATAGAATGCAATTATACATTGAAATTTGTAAAACAAGAGACTAGAGGACTTCATCACTGATACACACCCCATGTAAGAGCAATACATCCCCACTCTCAAGGGAAAGCTGTGAACTGCAAAGCCTACTGTTTGACCCTATCAGGTCCCTCCTTATCACAGAAGAGGAACAGATCATGTAAAGCATGTTTCTATTTGTTGCATGTTTCCCCCTAACTTCTTTGTGGAAAATAGACTGCTAATACTGAGACAGTCTCCATTACACACCAAATTGTGGTTGCTGATCCAAAACATTGAAAACCTTAGAGCCTCTTCACTGAAATTGATGATCTAGATAAATCTTGGTTATACCCCTTTCTGTAGGGGGCCTAAAAACATTTTTATGAAGCTTTTCAAAGAACTGGCCTTAACCAGACCTCTAATGCCAACAGTACACTGATCTCAGGTCTGGAAGGAAAACCAACTGTGTAAGGGCTGATAGGTGCAATTATAAACAGATACATTGTTGAGATGCTACCTCACAAAGCAAAACACAAGATTTTCCTAAAGTTAATGTAAGAAAACTGTCTGTTGACACAGCTTCTCCAAATGATACTGTATCAACAATAAATCCCAACTTGGCCTAGTATCCGGGTTTTTGAAGAGAATCTGAACAGAGCAAAAAGCCCATATTCTTAAATACATATGTATGCCAATCATGAATTTTAAGAAAAACGAAAGCAGAAACTAGTAAATTTCTGCCCTGAAACCCAATTAACTTATATAATTATTATCCTAATGTATTTCAATAAATGTTTAATCTACTTATTTCATTATTTTGCCTCAACGATATCGAAACAGAACACTCCAACTTTAATTACTATTTATTTTGCGTGTACTATGTTTTGATTCTAATGAATGCTTTTTACTGCCTTTAGGTGTCATCTTCATCCCTGAAATACTCATCAGAATCAATTATGGCTTTTGTTGCCTTGAATAAAAACTGTGTATTTAAAATAGCTAGTATTAAAAATCAAGCTACAAAAGCAACCTTAATACCACTTAATCCAGAAAGCTAGCTCCTTTCTGCAATTTCATCAGCAAGATCCTTTTGTCCATCACTTCCATGCAAAAAGCCTTCAGACCAGGTTTTACATAATTACAGGGAGAAACAGCATCACTGCTACAGTCCTTCCTTTACAGAAAGGACTTTTTCTCATCTTTTCTCAGATTAGCCATACATCTGAATGGTTTTATGCAAAAAATCTCCAATAAACAATAGTCCTCCTTTTCTAAGGAGAACTGAAAGAAATAATGTTTTCATCACAGTAGTGCGTGCTTGCACTATGGGCCAAACAACTCCTCTGTGTTGAACAGAGAAACAACGAAACAGTGATGTTACCTAGGTATATCTGCACTGGCAGATATTAATGGGGTTGTTTTATACATAATTTTCTTCTGCTTTTAATTTCTGTAGAACTTTCAAACTCTTTAACAGCCCAATATCAACCACTCTGAATATGCCCAAGACTGGGATTAGTTGTCTTTGCCTCGCACCATGACTACCTCCAACAGCTGCCAAAGCCCACATGAGAAATCTTTTCTTTATCTGCATGCTGCCCACAGCACAGGAAAGGAAGTTTTTCCCCAACCTCAAGAAGAGAGGGAAGGCAGGCTACATGACCAAAAACTGATCAAAGAAGCCCAGCCTGGCTTAGGAGAGGTGTGCCTATGGACACCAGTGTGTGTCTAACCAGCAACATTGCAGCCAGTATTCATGCCTTACTCCTCCCTTCCCATCATGTTACACAGGATTTGCACTGGCAGTTCAGAGGAGGAAGGTAATTGTAGGACACTCACTCTATTTACTGCAGAAACTGAAAGGTGCCACATACTCCCATTCTGGAGAGGGAATGGAAAGAGTTTTTCTTACAATTTAGAAAGCCACAGAGCGTAGATTTGGATTGGATAAAAGGAAGAATTGTTTGTAATACGGGTGGTGAGTCATTAGAACATGTTTCCTAGAGAAGTTGTGGATGCCCCATCACTGGAAGTGTTCAAGGCCAGACTGGATGGGGCTTTGAGCAACTTGATCTTGTAGTAGGTGCTCCTGCCTGTCCAATGGGGTTGGACTAGATGACCTTCAAGGTCCCTCCCAACACAAACCATCCTATCATTCGATGATACGGTACCTCTCTTCTTTCTTACTGTTGATTTTGGTAGTTTTCTACTTTTAGACTGACTTTTTTTTTTTTTTTAAAAAAAAAAAGAAAAAATAAAAAACAAACCATGTAAACCCTTCCTCCAGCCAGTCAGTGTCAATCCATTAGCTAAGTTTGTACACTAATCTCCTGCCTTATCAGTTTTCACCATTGGCTATAGCTCAGCTCTTTCCTATTGTCTGCCAAAGTCAGACAATAATTTAATTTGCCAAGCATTCCAATACCTGAATTTAAATAGAAATTAAGTTAGATATGATTTCTCTATCACAGGCAAACTGGCACAGCTGAACTAAATCTGATTTTACATTCTGAAAACCCCTCATAGAGCTAATGGCTACAGATCATGCATTTAACATTCAGATTTAAGCAGCATGTAGTAATTATGGCTTAAAGCTGCATATTTAAAATGAAGCAGCAAGAAAAACAGGAAAATCACCAGTAAATAAAATTTATTGATGCTTCACAATGCTTAAGCAGATCTGAAAATCTGAGAACTTGCGATGATTACAATACTGAAAATGTTTTCACAGTATTTCAAACATTCATTAAGTTCTTTGCACCCCTTTTACTCGTGTAAGACTGCATAAATTCAAAACTAAAGAATTAGTGAGTTTAGCTCAAGGTATATGCATGCCTATTAAACCACAGAATCATAGAATGGTTTGGGTTGGAAGTGACCATAAATATGGACTAGCTCAGACTAGAACTGAAGAGCTGAACACTGTACTCCAGGGTAGGGCTCACAAGAGACGAGCAGAGGGGAAGAATCACCTTTCTCGACCTGCTGGTTATGCTCCTTTTGATGAAGCCCAGCAAATGGTTTGGCTTCCTGGGCTGTGAGCGCACACTGCCTGCTCATGTTGAGATTTTCATCAATCAACATTCCCCAAGTCCTTCTTCTCAGGGCAGCTTGCAATCCATTTCCACACAGGTCCTAATGTATGTATATTAAAGGTGGTGAATGAACCTCTTAGGGGTCTGCACAAGAGCATTTACCAACTCCTATAAAAGAGCATTCAATTAATAAATAGAAGATTATCTATTATTTACTGGTAACTTATAAAAAGTTGGTTGAAATATGCAAAGAAAGACTTTATTTCATAAATCACTTTTTCACTTAATTTTACACTTAGCAGTGCATCCGATATAATTACTCATAATAAATTGCCATATGATTGAATATTTCTCCTTATCCAAAAGTATCACCAACACCTGAGGTTCTGCCAATTAGAATCTGGCTCAATATCTGTAATGGAATTTTCCACAAAAGAAATTCTGTGTTAATTCTAAGAGAATGATTGAAGAAAGAGAACTGTAAACACTTCCATACCTTCTCTAAAACTGGGATGGAAGGGGAAATAATTCCTCAAGACAATCTTTTTAATACATATACAAAAATTAATCAGGCTAAATTTCATTGAGACTTTCAGGAAGGGTAGTGGGTTGAGAGCTGAAGATTACATAGAACACAAAAATAACCATTTCTGAAGAATTAAAGAAGACTTTATGTAATTTTTCTTATTGTTTTCCTACTACATTTTTTAAGATAAATGAAAAACAATGCCAGATTACCAGAAGGTCTTGAAAACTACAGGAGCATCATAAAAGACATAATGCTGGGGGATAAGGCAACAAGATTAACAGGTGTAAATCTTTCAGAGTAGTCCTGACACAGGAGCATAACTCTCTTACAACACAGTGAATTTGAATTCATATTTATTTATTTGGCAAACAAATTATTCTTTTAGCACATATTTCTAAAAAAAGTAAATCAAAGACTACACTAAATCCTTCGAGCATTCTAAATCCTTCAAACTTAGATTCGTAAGAGGACAAATTCTGAAAGAACACATTATAGACAGATTTAGTGATTCAAAACACCTGCAACTAATGATGTGGAATTTATGTCACATGCTCAAAACAAACCTTCTCTCTCACATTCAAAGAGCTGGGTGTGAGAAATCAACTCCGATAATGAAAATACCCTGACTTTGTAAGCAATACTGTAGTAATTCTCTAGCCGTGACTTCTACATAGGATTAAAGGCAAATTAATAATTTCCAGAGTAAAATAATTACTGTGCAGACCACATATTTGTTCCCTTCCACACCGGGTAAAATTGAACTGTAGCTCAGCAACAGTATAAAGTATAAAGAAATTAACATCGAAGCTTATGAGATGATGTATGACAGAAACAAGCAAGACATTCATAATTCAAATCACAAACAAACATCATCGAACAGGAGATACGATGGGCCACATGCAGAAGACAGAGGTGAGAAAGCATTAGGGAGCAACATCAATAGAACACACAAAGAAGTAACAGAGATTAATATTTTCAACAAATGGATAATGAGGCAAATGAAAAAGGCACAAGATATATATATAAGCAATGATATGAGAATATGTGGTAAGATGCATAAAACTTGATTAAAAAGCATTGAAGAGGAGCAGCAGCATGAACTGTTTCCAGCTGGATCCCACTACTGCAACGTTCATTAAATCTAATATTGCATACTGGTGACTATCCATTACAATCCTGAAAAGTAACTAAAAATGACTAGCAAATGTTGACTCAAAGTGCACAAGGCTGTGCAAGGCCAGAAGGAAATCACTGGAAAGAATGAAAAATGGAACTGGAGGAAGAGGAGCAAAGACAAAGTAAAAAGACTGAAGAACCAAATTCCAGCTGGTAGATGAGCTCATGGTATATTAACACAGGATGAAGATCCCATTAGCCTATGGTGTCATTAAAGCCTTTTCAGTGATGCCAAGATTTTTGAAATCTGTTTGAAACTGGACAGCTAGAACACTTGTACATTTAATTCAAAGTAATGAATAGCTGAAAATAGCTGGAGAATTTGAGTCTTCCATTTTATAGGGCTATCTTAGATTATTATGCATAGCTTTTCATTGCAACAGCAGATATGATGAAAAACATAGTTATCAATGTGTCAAAAAAATCTCATTAGCAAGAGACCCAAAGTAAATCTTAACAGGACAGTTACTGGTTAGGCATTTATTTTAAAATCATTTTTATTCACTATCACATCCTTTCTGAAGGGCAGGCTACTTCCTCTAACACATCAAGCTTCTCACACAGACAGAACCACAAACATTATGTCCTTTTCAATTCTACCCCATGTTCAGCATCTTGAGACATCCCACTCCCCTGAAACTTACTGTTGGGCAGCTAGCTAGCTCAGCCTTTCGCTGCACCATCTTCCAAACTCTTCTTCCTCCCAGTCTTAATTTCTTCTTTAGTTATACAGAAAAAATGATAACTTTCCAACAAATCCTGCACTGTCTCCACACCTCAATGTAGTACATATTCTCTGTTTCATCTGCAGACCTATCCCCATCCTTTCCCAAGTGTCTTTATGTGATTTCCTTCATTTGAACTGCCACAGTTCTGATCAGACTGTGATTTGGAGAATCTCACACTGAATCTTCACATTTCTGTACAACAGGAAAACCATTAGTTCACCCCCATCTACTCTTTGTGCAACATAATTTAATGTAGATAAAACCAAGCTAAGATCTAAGTCACACCCTTTTCTCCATGAAGAGTTTCATTCACTAGCAAAGAAATGGCTGACAAAGAAAAAGGACAAATAATATATAAAAAAATAAGGCTAAAAAATTCTGAAAAAAAAAGAAAAGGAAAAAGGTGTGGCAGAGTGAAATACAAAGACCCTACAAAAGAAAAGCAAGTTTAACACACATCCCTTATGCTTGACCGAGCAAGTCTGAAGTTAGATGAGGCAAAATGAATCTGCAGTACCACTTGCTAAGAGTAAGAAATAAATTCTCTAGCTATATGCTGCTGATGTATCAAAAAAAGACAGCAAACTGTCCTCTTACTTGGGAATGGGACCTATCCTTTAAGCAATTAAAGACACATTTAAAGATCTGCACTGCTGCCTGTAGGCAATGAGCATGCCTGGGAGGTCACAGAAGAATTTGAGAGCTTGCCCAGCTGCATGGAAAGCTTCTCTTCTTTGGGAAAGGAACAGGCAGTTCCTCTCCAAAAACTCTGCATGGTAACTAAAAAATCAGAACGCATTTCTCAAGATGGTAACCTACAACTGAAGCACTGATTAAAAGAGGTATCTTAGACATATGGAGATAAAGATAGCAGTGCCTAGTTGTATCAAATGCTGCCAGAAAGATTTTTAGCACCAGGGTTTTTTGTTTTGTCTTTCTTTTTCCCTTCTTCAAAAAGCGTGGATATTTTCCAGTTCAGTTTATCTCTTGTGCCCAGGCAGTGGATTTCAACTTTTCAAACAGCAAAGTGGAGTAGGAGGAAGCTGTTTCTAGGTGGTTTGGAAGTTCACAGCCTTTGAAACTTAAAATGCCTTTCCTTGTATCTGAAAACAGATCTTAAAAAACTTTTTAAATAATACAGAAAACAAAGCACACAACTTACCTCATAGTAACTTCTCACAGCATTGCAAAATGCTTCATCTGCTACAATTTGAGTCTCCCCATTCAAAAAGGCCTGGAAACGTTCCTTCAGTATCTGTAGCTGCTGCTTATTGAGCTATGCAAGAGAAAAAGGAGAGGGGAGAGAACAATGAATGCAGTTAGTCTTGAGATAAAAATATGCAATACTATACACATTTGGAAGATGTGAACAGGGGGGAAAATGCACAGGCTTCCTGGCTGCTTGCTCCCTAGAGAGTGGCAGCTCCCCAGAGTCCTAGCTGGGTAAGTCAGGTGGCTGCAGCAAGTCATGTATGCACTCAGCATGCAACCAAACCTTTATATTATTGTGTCCTTGCGATGCTACAGCTAAGCCTGAATTAATACTTCTCCTGAGCAATATTTCATATGCACATGCTGACCTTTCCCACAACAGTAGCCCAGCTAATAAAACTTATCTTTCAGCTCCAGCCTTCAAATATTTCATTTTTTTCCTCAGCCTTCAAGTAAGTGAAAAACAACTGAGATGTGTCCACTTTTTGGAGTAACCCAGGTGCTACCATTGGCATGTTTTAACACACACGCTCCCTATGAAGAAAATGGACAAAACATGCTCCCTATGATGAAAACGGACTTCTAGCCACCAATGTTATAACCACTGAAAACAAAAACAAACAACTAATCATGGGGAACAGCAGCCACAGGGCTCCAGGACTGACACCAAATTACATTTGATGGACTTCATATCAAAGTTGAGGTAATTTTGAAAACAGACTCCTTGTAGAGAGCATGACATAATTAAATCTTGCAATTGACACATTTCTATCAAAGATTAATGTTGTTGGAAAAAGCAAAACCTGAAAGCTCTCCAGCGATCCAGACATGGGCCTTTTGCCAAGGTTCCTATCAACTCTTGAAACATTTAGTAAGATATTTTCTCTGTATCAAATCTGTGAGAAGTTAGAATGTCACATCAAAGATGACTGCTGCTAACATACTAACATAAAAAAACAAAGGTTAAAAATAGTTGTTTTGCTTTCCCAGAACTTAAAAACTTGTGTAAAGCCCTTATTCCAGTGAATAGTCCTGAACTTTAAATTTAACATTAAAAAAAACCCCAAACACAAGTAAATAAAAGTTTTTCATCCTTCCTGTATCTTGCTTAGTGAAAAATAAATAAATACATGTGTAGCCAGAAATTGAAAACATTTTTCCAGAAGGCATAAAGTTATGTTTGTAATGGTTAACCTGCAACAAATAACATCATTCTGACCACATCATTGCCTCTTACAGAAGAACGCTTTTGTACCTGCAGTGTGTATAGTGACCATAGGCTGTCAGGTCTATAGTGTTGACTCTCTGATGCCATTTAAGCTGCAACTGCATTATAAGATAGGATACCAGTCATTTTATTAAGAATCATAGAATCATAGAATAGTTAGGGTTGGAAAGGACCTTAAGATCATCTAGTTCCAACCTCCCACTAAACCATGCCACCCAAAATGTGCCTACATTGGATAATTTATTTCCTTCATATCAAGGGAAGATCCTACATAGAGTTTGTTATGTTTATCATATCTTGTGTTTTTATTGAGAATGTAGCAATTTACTGCAACACTCTTGAAATTGAATGCAAACCTGAAAACTGTTCTGTTTTCACAGAAAACAAAAAGTATAAATGCCATTTAAATACTTGATATGAGAAATCCTCTGAAAAATGGTGAAGTATAGACAGTATGGATGCAAAGCCAAAGAAAAAAAGCCTTTGAAAAAAAATCCAAGTTACTTAAAAATGGTAATTCTGTTCCTCTTCTTAATGAAACTATTAGCAATAAAGAACAAGCCCCAAGAAATCCCTACAGAAGAAGACTCCTATTTAGGCAAGCAAACTTAAGCAGATGTTGGTGTGTCTTGGAAAAATTTCCTGCATGAACTGTTGAGAGCAGCAGCCCAACATGGATACACCAACAGCCTGTACCACTGCTAGTTAAAAATCTATGGAAGAGAAGTACTTACGTCTGCACATAGATCAAAAGCGAATCTATCCACCTGTCTGCCAGACATCCACTCCTTGCACAGAATCTGGACCACAAAGGTTAGCTGTTTCTAACAGAAACCAAGTTTTATTCCCAGTTATGCAGGACAGGTCTTTCCCCTTTATTCAACTCCCCTTACTCTCTTCATTTTCTAAAGACACTGGACGAGTCAAGATAACAGAATATACAAATCAATAAGGATGGTTTAACTTTTTTTTCTAGCACAGCCTTGTTCTCATAGGGGAAGTAAAGAGCCAAGTGCTCCCTCAGACGGTACACCACTCCTGAGCAAGCTGCTCCTTCATCCCATGGAGTATTCACAGCTCCACCACGAGAACACACGGGCTTCCTGCCAAGACAATTATGGAAATGTGTTTTCATGCTTGCAGACTTCATTCTTTAGGTGATTTGCTTGTCTATTACCCACATATCAAACAAAAACATTATGAATACGGCAATGAAATATAAATTTAATTCTGATTTCCTCATTTCTAACCATCACAGTTCAGAAAACTAAAATGCCTTTAAAATATCTATATATGGCATTCATACCAATTCAGGTAGTATGTAATTCTAAGGATTGAGTGACATGTTAGATTACTGTACACTCCTTACATTACTTTTTTTGTAGGAAATCTGGTTGCGTAGGGGAACAAAGTTCTGCAAAACTACAAAATAACAACAAATCCAATGCAAAACATGTAAAGCTACACCTTGCACTAAGGATAATCTGAAGACTATTTTACAGGTCCCAAGTACTGCCATATAGAGAGACACAGTTAACTGTCAAGATGCAGAATCATTTACAGTAGTCTGCTGCAACATACAGTTCTTCTGGGTTTTTTATTTGACAGAGTATTTAGCATACAGTGAATTCTCAGTCATATTTTACTTTTTTAAATGTTGGTAATTTTCAATTACACTCATCAATTTGCAGCCAAATGCCTTTAATAAAGTCAAAACTAACAACAAAAGTAGTAGCTCAGAAATCCAGAATAAAAAGGAAAATCTAATTCCATTAGAAAGCCAAAATAGCAAATGGAGAGAAAGAGGCATCTGTACAGGACATTAACTCCTGGACACTGCCAAACAGCTCAACCTGTCCAAGTCTGAGCTTGCTTTGAAGTTGTCCATCTTGGTCAACAAGGAACAAGAGCTGAGGACATCACGCATAGCTGGTTCCCAAGTGAAACGCTTCAAACTTGGGGGCAATGAGCCTGGCCAGATTCTCTCTAGTAGGAGTTCACATAAGGGAGCTCAAAAGCCTTCTGGAGTAGGATTACGTTTCCACTGCACATGCCCCTTCCTGCTTTCCTCTGGGTTAGACCTTTGTTTTTAGTTCCCCACTGCTTCTTCACATCTTTACTATTAGCATTTGCATTTTAATTCTAATAGAAAGAACCATGAACAGCAAAATAAAAATAAAAAATTACAGAATCATAGAATGGTTTGGATTGGAAAGGACTCTTAAGATCAACGAGTTCCAACCTCCCTGCATTGGCAGGGACACCTTGCACCAGACCGTGTCACCAAAGGCTAAGTCCATTGTGGCCTTGAACACTGCCAAGGATGGAGCAACCTCTTCCAGTGCCTCACCACCCTAAGAGTAAATAACTTCTTCCTTATATCTAAACTTCCCCTGTTTAAGTTTGAAGCCATTACCCCCTGTCCTATCACTACAGTTCCTGATGAAAAGTCCTTCTCTAGTATCCTTGTAGGCCCCCTTCAGATACTGGAAGGCTCCTATGAGGTCTCCATGTAGCCTTCTCTTCTCCAGGCTGAACAGCCCCAACTTACCCAGCCTGTCTTCATATGGGAGGTGCTAAAGCCTGATCATCCTTGGGGCCCCTGTATGGATCCAACAGCTCCATGTCCTTCTTATGTTGAAGACATCAATATGGACCGCCAAATGTAAACTGAACTCTGAATATCACCTGAAGTGTACAGGAAATTCTCACTGATTCTGTTGCTTTCCAATAACCTGCTTCAGGTTTGTATTGCTTAGTCGGATTTCACATTCTCAGTCGTATGAAATCTGTGGTCTTAACTGTGTGATACTGCTGCTTCATGGGAGAATGTGTAACTAAATTCTAGTGACTCAGAATACCAGGTTTGATTGCATTCTCCAGAATGATAACCAAAGTCAACTTTAAGGGAAAACAAGATACAAGATTAACTGCCTTCAAATTTACTTTTTCTTTATTGCAGCCACAGAAGACACAAATTTCTTTTCCCCTCCACCCCTGCACCTTTCACAAAGAGTAACATTTATTTTTCATGTTGCATTTGCTAACTGTAGTAGGTTATCAAAGAATGAAATCATGTATTTAAGATAGAACAAACTTGTCAGTTATTTAATTAAAGAATAACTTGCTTTCAAGTTGCAGTAGCATTTTAACTTCTTATAATTTACAAAGTAATACAAAGGCATCAAAAGAGCCTTAAGCACTTAACTATTAAAAAAAATTCTCACCTTGCATTTAACATTTCAAATTTGTCTTATATATCCCAACACATTCCCCTTCGAGCACTAAAGATTTGCTTTTTCACTCTTAAGTGAAACTTGGTACAAAAACCTAGAGGGTTTTCTAGTTTAGCTCCACTCATACCTTTAAACAATTTCAATAAATGGATTTTACACAGAGTTTAAATTCTTGTTTTTATGAGGAGCTGCATTTCAAACTACCTCGCAGTTTAGGAAGTTGTTTCAATATTACAGGTTTTACTTAATTAACTACATTTAAATAATAAACTGACAGTATAAAGGTGAAACAAAAGACATATGTATTTGTAACAGTAACACTGCTGATCTTCTCTTTGAAAGACAGAAGAAAAATCCCCAAACAACCCTCACTTCATGGAGTCTGAGTCTCGATTTGGAGCATTTTCATCTCTTTCTCACTGTGTAAGTACACAGAGCAGCTCATTACTGCCCTAAACATACGCAGCCAACAGCAGCTGGCAAAGACACAACTCACAGCACAAATATTCTCTAGAAAACTTTGGCTTTTAAAACGAAAAAGCCTCAGATGTGGCCTGTGTGTTGTCTGCAACCCGCCTCTCCCTGCATACCCCAGATCACTGCTGGCTTGGAACCACAGTCTGCAGCTGACCCCGCTCCCCACAAGCGCTGTCAGCCAAAGAGCTGGTTCTGGAGGAATAACATTCTGAGCCATTGCCACCTTGTGGCAATTTCAGAAATATAGGAAAGAAATGATAGGTTGCATGTCTTCACACTCGGAGCACAGATCTGTGTCAGTATCAATGCACTCTGACCTTAACACTAGCAACAGCATGGCTTCTTCTCTATTCCCACACTATTTTACTCAGAATAACCTTTCTCAGACCATATGGGGATTTTAGGAAAATAGCAGGAGGTGATGACTGCAATTATAGACAGAGTTAGATAAAATATTTCCAACGCAGGCTACAAAAAAACAAAAAGGGAGTAGGAAGGAGACAATCAAAGAGTCACCTCTCACATTCTCAGCTGCAGTGTATATGATTTGCAATGCCAAATACAACTTAAGCTGTGTCCTCTTCCCTTGTATTTCCCTGGTCATTGTTGTTATTGGTGGTAGCAGCAGTGATCTGTGTTATACCTTAGTTACTGAACTGTTCTTATCTCAACCCGTGGGAGTTACATTCTTTTGGTTCTTCTCCCCATTTTCCCCCACCACCACCCCCGAAGTGCGGGGGGAAGAAGGTGGGAGGAGTGAGTGGGTGGGCAGAGTAATTTATGGCTTAAACCACAACTTTACATGTTTTTTGTTGTTTGGTTTTAGATTTTGTTTCATATGATTTCATTCTGCCTCAAAAGATATCTGGTTAGGTGCCAACCCCCTTGTCTCTCCACCTTCCCAAACCCTCCAACCACAGCAGCAAGCTCAAGAATGTTGACTCCCTCCTTGCATTCCTCTGCAGGGTCTCCCAGCACAGCTGTGTGTGGGTACTGGCCAACCCACCACAGTGGGCTTTCCTCTTGCCACATGAGCCTTACAAATGCCAGGACAGTGTCTAAGAAATTGAAACAACTCTCACTCCACTGCTAAGCGAGACTCAAGAGCCACCCAAGTCTTTGTCCCAGACCAACCCTGCTGTAACCCCAGCTTCCCACCAGCATCCACAGGTGGTGGTGGGGGACAACTTTATCCATAGGGCTGGGCTCTGGAAAGCGCCTTGCATACCTCCTCTGTGAAAGCCAAGTGCAGGGAAAGGCCTTAGGCTAAACCCATCATTATCCTTTCCTTCCAGAGAAACAAAAAGCCTGTGCCACATCATTGGCTGTTAATGAGCTTCATCACACATTGGTGATGAAAATAAGCCTGCAAAGCAAATAGCCGGTTATAAAAAGCAATTCTACCTCCATTTTCCCTCCTCCCCCACCTTGCCTTCTCTTTCAGTATTTGCCTACACAAGAATATTACTTGTGTTTCAGAGCAGAGACAGAGGGCGTTCATTTATAGTGAATTACTTTTCTACTGAGGAACAAGACTAAATAAACAGTATTAGAGAAGCTCAGTACTAAGACAGGGGTGATAGCTGTAGTTACTGTGCTGAATTATGCAGGTCTTCATCACGTACAATAACGGTCCCGTACAGCATGTGGGTGGCACACAATATATGCTGTCCTCTAATACTCATTTCATAAAGCCATTTGATTTCCTAAACAATGGATAAATATTTTGCTGTCACTTAGCAACCTTAGCCATTCTTTCATTTTCTTAAAGTTGAAGTTATTCCAAGTAAAACAGTGTCTGTAATGATTCTGTTTGCTGTCACTCAGCACAGACTGCACTGTGTACATACTCATTATGAAATAATTCAGCACCTCATAGAACCAAACAGATTTCCAAAATCAGCTAACACGTTTACCAAACTGTCATGGGTTCAGCAGCGGCAGTCATTTTTCTTTAAGCAGTAGCTGGTGTAGCACTGTGTTTTGGAGTTTTGGCTTGGGAACAGTGCTGATAGCACCAGTGTTTATAGTTATGGCTTAGAATGTTCAGGCTGGCCAAGGACTTTCTGAGTT
>JASSUY010022958.1:0-57197 GCA_032466535.1 Forpus xanthops
CATTGCTGGCAGTGTTCAAGGCTGGGCTGGACATAGCCTTGGGTGGCATGGTTTAGTGGGAGGTGTCCCTGCCCATGACAGGGGGGTTGGAACTAGATGATCTTGAGGTCCTTTTCAACCCTAACTATTCTATGATTGTATGATACCATCGTCAATAAGGAGAAAGCTTCTCTTAGTAGGAGGTAGGAAAGCTGAGCGTGTGTCTTAAAGTTTAAAAGATCTCTCAGAACTATCACCAGAGTGCTGAAAACAGCTAGTTATTGTTAGTGTTTCTCCAATAAAGAGGATGGTGTTGGATTGAGCCAGTATTTCATATAAAATTACTGGATCAAAAAGTGCCAATGAGCTTTGAATCTGGACCCATGCTTACATAATTCTGCAAGCCACAATCAGTGCCATGTGTTTGGTTTGAGCAACCCTTGTTTCATTTGCCCACCTAAATAGCTACTTCCCTTCAAAGTTAGCAAGACAACTTTGAAAATATCATTATGTTAACAGGTACTCCCAACTAGCTAGAGTTCACATTATGTCTAACACTTGATGTACTGCCTCCGAAAGGCAGCATTCATGGGGATGGTAAGCAGCATTTACAACTTTGCAACATTATTCCCGAAAGTACTGCCTGACTCATGTTCACTTGAAAGAGTTTTCAGCTCTAGGGAAAATTACAGCATGTACTCTATTGTCGTAAAGGGCTTTGCTAACGATGTCAGTGTGCAGCCAAAGACCGTTGTGTTTCTTAGAAAATTTTACAGAAATACATTTTCTATATCAGAAGATTGAAAATTGTGTATGTGACATTTACACAGACCTCTAACGCACCATGGTCGTCACAAGTACACAGGTATGAAAAATGGCACAATTTATAAGAAGAAACGAGTAGATTTTAAGGTGGTATAAAGTATATGTTTCTTTTCATCGTCTTCTGCAAGCACAACTACAGGCTGAGAGAACGGACTAGAAGCAGTTCTGGGGGAAGGACTTAGAGTATTGCTAAACAGAAGTTCATGATGGCAAGGGGTTGAAACCGGATGAGCTTTAAGGTCGCATCTAACCCAAACCATTCAATGATATGAGCATGACATTTTATACTCTGATTTTCAATAGCATTGCAATGATATTAAAGTGATATTTATTTTTAATGTTTGGCATGTTGTTTTTTTTTTCTTAAACTAGTGAATACTTTGGTATTGGAATGTGTCAGCTTATACTTGTTTAATTTTGAAGTATATAAATATTTCTTAAATGAGAAGGGAATACTCTTCACAGTGCCACAACACTAGTTTGTAATTCTATTGGTGGTTTTGTGTTGGTAGACTAGTTCTTTTTGCTTTGACAAAATACTTCCATTTTAGATATTTTCAGAACTTCAGATTACAAATGTAAGAATCAATCCTTGATTTCATTTCCACCTCCTCTACCATGTAATGGTAAATTTATTTAGTTATAAAAACAAACAAACTCAACAAATCCCTAATTTTTCTCCATTTCATTAATATTTGTCTGTTCAAGTTTGGATTGGACATAGCCTTGGGTGACATGGTTTAGTGGGAGGTGGCCCTGCCCATGGCAGGGGGGTTGGAACTACATGATCTTGAGGTCCTTTCCAACCCTAACTATTCTATGATTCTATGATTCTATGATTTGCCTTCTTGAACCCAAGATAATAATTCAAGAGCAACAAAACATTAGACTGAATTCTGAATCCATACATTGTTACATATTTTTTTTTTTTCTAGCAAGTGAAGAGGTATCTTTCTTGACAGGGAAATGCTGTTAAGTACTTGTGCTCTTCTCCCATCAACAATTGCAAATGCAACAAGCCGTCTTATTCTTTAGGGATTTGGAGAAATAAACATGGCAGATCATGATGCCTATCACACTGCAAGTAGCAGTGCTGTGTTCTGACTTGTACTTCACTGCACGTTTGAGAAAATGTTTTCAGTGGGTTATTTTATAATGTGTCACAGCAGGCCAGCATCTTGAAGCTTCCTTGAATTTTACAGAACATAACATGCATTTTGATGTACCAATCCTAATTCCAGTGAAAGTCCATGGAGAGAGTTACCTTTAGGAAAAGTAAGACAGTAATAGTTACAATTCTTTTATCTCATTCAGTATATTCCTATCACAATGAATAAACTGAAATTTGTGGTTAAAATGACAAAGGAATGTACTGTGCTTTCACAGGTCAGTTTCTATTGATGTCATTGAAACAACAGTAGTTTTCTCCATGGAAAAAAGTATAGGAGTTCCCCCTCTGTTACAGGTAATAGATTCTGCTGTGTTTGGCTTCTGGATATCTTTATTCTTGGATAGAAAGATTTTTTTCTGTAGGCATGTTAGAAGGGATTACCCGTTTTATCTCACAGTCATTTTACTTGTCTCTCTGTCAGTGTCACCTGCAGGAAAGCAACAATTACTTTCTTATCACAATTTCTAATTGTACACTGTAATGATCATAGATAATGACAGCTGAACAGGGAACGGTGGATAACTCAAAGGAAACAACGTTTTAACATGATAAATTACTATTCTGTTGTGGGGAAAATAAATCAGTCATTCAGTATTTAATGAAGAATTTCTGAGAACTCAATTCTCATTTTTCTATGCAAAGAAGGGAAGTGCTCTGAAATTTTCAGCCTGTTCTTAGTCTTTTTTATTTCTGAATGTAAAGAAAAAAATAACCTGTGTGTGTCAGGCACTGCCTGTCACAGCACTGTGCTGTGTGGTGTGGTTATGGAGTTGTGGCTTCTTTTTTCCTTAAATAATATTAAAATACATGGTGATGTTATGTATTTTATTAAGAATAATCTTTTCTGAATGGAACTTCATCCTAATTCAAGTGCCACTAAAATAGAGGTTAGCTTCTCTGACTGTATATAACTTTAGTGAAAAAGCTTTTATAAATTACTTTATTGTTTCATAGGCCCTGGAGAATGCTGCTGTAGATGGCAACGAGTGTGACTCATCTGGCTATAGAGCTGGAAGTGTAATATTAAAGAAAATAAATAACAAGACTGAAAAGAGCATTAAATGAGGAAATGAGGCATGAATGCGTGAGACAGAGGTTATTCTACTGCATGTAAGTAGATACCACCTAATTACTTCGGAAGTAGCACTTAGTAAGTACAAGACCATGAATGAATTAGAAACAATCCAGGACATGCCCAAATTCTCCAATCTAGTAATTTTACTTCCAGCAGCAGGTGGCTGCTGGTCTGCAGGATATGGGGGGAATAGTTTGAAAATCCCAGTCTTGGAAAGAAATGCATTGTGATTGTTAAATGATGATTTGTAGCGCCTCTATATTATTATAATGAGGATTTTGCATTGCCCATAACCATCTCATCATATTCAGTTCACAAAAATAATGCTTTTTTATTATTATAAAAAGGCAAAAAATAAAAAAATCCCCACATCATACCACTAGTGTAGGATTTTATTATGCAAGCTTTTAACGCACTAAAGCTGGAAACTGTAATGTCAATTTTGTTGCATGAAGTACTGAACTGAGAGCTGGCAATGCAAGCAAACCGGGCACTGCCCATTCCCTCTCACTTAGGAGCTTCCTAGCCAGGAAGAGCATCAATATTCTCATTTTTACCCCAGCTGTGCGCATTACTTTTGAGGAGCCCTTGGATTTTACCATGCATATTTATTTTTATAGAACTTCATTCTTTTATAGAAGAGAAAAAGCAAGTCTGTTAAAGCTGGTAAGAGCGAATTCAGTGCTTTTATCAGTTGACAACTGACTATAGCCTTGACTTGGGCATAAACACTTTTCCTTTCCTATAGCAATTATTCAGAAGTGTTATTATTAGGTACCCTATCTTATGAAAAATATCACTTGGGTAGAATGGGTGTAGTAAAATGTACCACCAGTAAATATACTGAACTATACTTTCAGTAAACAAAAAATATGGGCATTCTGTAATGTGATAGCTCAATAATTTTTATGTGGAGCCTTGTTAACAAGTTGTGTCAACAAAAGATACAGAGATTAATAGGGGTGAGATCATTAACATTTTGCTGTTTGAGCAAATAGATTTTACTCAGAGTCAAATGAGATTTTTGCAGTTCATTTTTTGAGACTGTGAAAGAGTCATTACCATAGCCTGTTGGGAAAACTAAGAATAAAAACTGCATGATAAGTGCACTGATTGAACATATTAATGTATTAAATATATATTAATACATTAAGAGTCTAATTATCTTTTATCAAAATGGATTATGTAGAGTTTTTATTCCACAAATTGGATTTTGGACTTGGAAAGATGTGACAGTTACATAACTCTAAGAGTTCTGAGAATCTTTATTTTATCTAAATATTATATCTCTGATTTAAGGATAGTCTCTTCAGAGCAAGAAGGAGATCTGTAGGCCATTCCATAGATGAATAATGGGATGTTACTGGTCTCTTCTTTCATAACTTCAGGCTTACGCCAGTCATGCTCCTGACATCCAAATACATGCATGAGGTCATGTAATTTAGTCTACTTACTCAGAGACTTGCTGAAGCCATTGGTGATACTGATCTGTTTAGCCTTGAGCTTACAGAAGGCACAAATAGCATTAATGACACTGAAACATGAAGATTTTGGTAACTGTCAGGAGAGGGTTGTGTTCCTTATTAATACTGAGTGGACTTCTCTCCCATTTGATTTTTCAATAAGATGAGCGGTGTGGCAATTAATGCACTTTCCAAAGCTCCTTCATAAAGCTACCTGAATATTACTAAATTTGGGCTCTTGACATATAAAAAGACTAAGATCTGATAGTGTTTGTTACTTGTCTTATACAAGCCAATTAGTTTCCTGTACATGTAAAACATAAATAAAGCAAATAATATTTTGATTTAATCCTTTTTAAAGGAAATGGACCATTTTAAACCTTAAAAACTAAATAAATCAGATTCCCTGATGTCTGCTCAAGCACCATAACCTGGAAACTAATTTTAGTGTCACCAAAGGAGAAGACATTTTATATTAAAGTATTGAGAATAGCTTAAAAAACAATTTTGGTTGTAAAGCAAAGTGATACCTTTATAGAATAGATCTGGATATTGCCAGAAAAGAGAAAAAGAAAAAAAAGAGAATTTCCTGTTGAGGTTAGGTCATCTGGGGCTTGGACAAACAAGAATATAGTGGTTGCCCTTTAGATATGCCCAGTGTTCAAACTTGGGTAGCGTATGAATGGGGAATATAAAGAAATCTTTAGAGCCACAGTTGTGGAGGAGAATTCAGGTTTCACATTCCCACTGCAGTTTATGATGGCTCATGGCAGTTCTACATACTCAGAACAAATATTTGTCAGTAGAGATATACAGGTAAAGCTGCTTTAAGCCAAGCACTCAATGAGGATTCTTCCGTCATCTGGCATATTCACTCCTTTCCCTCTGTCATAAGCATTTTCTATCATCTTGAACTTCCAGGTGTATGGGGGGAAGGAAGAATAGGAGGAACTTGTTTATTACATTATGGGAATATGCAACTATTTCTCCTTTGTTGTTGGTTTGTTTTTTAACTCGTACTGAGGTACTGGTATCAAACTACAGTTGCCCATAGGTGATCTGCTGTACTTCTTCCACAAAAGACCAGCAGTCAAATGCAGATTTGAGAGTCCTTATATGCCACAGTACAAAATTGTCAGAAAAAAAAAGCCCTCAAATAAGAGGTGATAGATTAAAATGAGCAAATTATGCATACCAAAATGGTAGATGTAGAACTGACATGTCTTTCTACTTAAGGAAATTAAGAATTAATAACCATTGTAAACCCACAGAACTTTCAGTTCTGTGGTACTATGAAACATCACTAAGCTGTTTCTTACAAGCTACTTCATTCATGAAGCACCATTTTTTGTTATTATTTGTCGTAATACAAGTGAGTAAAATCAGACGTAAATATTTCTACTTTTTCATGTATATTAATTGCCATTTTATATTTCACCCCTTCCTCCCTGAGGTACACAATAGAAGGGAAAAACCTTTCTAACCACCCGACTTGGATCTTTCTTCTCAGAAAATAAACTGTGATCCAGCAGCATCCTGGGTTACAGGTAGGTACTTGTTTTGTTTTTTTTTAACTTCATGAAAAATTTCAGCTACATTGAAAAATCGAAATTGAATGCATTCTTTTCCTTGTAAAAAAGGGCCATATATAGCCTTATGGATTTGGCCTGAAGTGTTTTTGTTTATAAAAGTACAGCAGTCTAGTAGAATGGTAGATTCTGACTCTTGTTCATACCTGTATGAAATCTCCTTCCTCAGAAAATATTCACCAAATACAGAAAATATACTTTTTTTTTTTCCTGTCTAATAGGAAAGAACATCTGCCTATGTGGTAAACAACCTTTCCAACAGAAAGTAGTGTGTTCAAATCAGACCTGTTCCAGCTACAGGCTGAAAAGTTGGGGTGTTCAGCCTGGGGAAGAGAAGGCTGCGTGGAGACCTCGTAGCAGCCTTCCAATATCTGAAGGGGGCCTATAGGGATGCTGGGGAGGACACTCTTCATAAGGAACTGTAGTGAGAGGACAAGGGGTAACGGGTTCAAACTTAAACAGGGGAAGTTTCGATTGGATCTGAGGAAGAAATTCTTTACTGTAAGGGTGGTGAGGCACTGGAATGGGTTGCCCGGGGAAGTTGTGAATGCTCCATTGCTGGCAGTGTTCAAGGCCGGGTTGGACAAAGCCTTGGGTGGTATGGTTTAGTGGAAGGTGTCCCTGCCCAGAGCAGGGGGGTTGGAACTAGATGATATTAAGGTACTTTCCAACCCTAACTATTCTAATGATTCTATTGACATTTGAGAGCTGCAGTTAGTGTCTTCCAACAAAAGATGGCAGTGCTCGGTTTTCTTCAAAACTGTAATGTCCAGTCACTCAAATGTAAAGCTCCAAATACACTTCCCTTGTCTTTGCCTAGAATCTGCAAAACGCCACATTGAGCTCAGTGTTTTTTTTTTACTGATTAGCTAACGAGTTGGCCTTAGATATTAAAAAAAATAAATATACGTATGTTTCCAAAGGAAGTCCCTGTCAGGAAAAAACAAAGCGCCAATAATTCACAAAATAGCCTTCCAAATGTAGCAGCATATAAACCCTCTTTGAGTCCAATTTATAATTAATCATTATTTTATGATAGCAGTTTTTCAACAAATAGAAAATGAAAGGAAAATAATTTCCAAGATTTTCTCAGGTCTATCATTTTGTATGCAATATACATTAATGTTTTATATACTAATTTACATTTTATATACTAATTCAAATGCTGATTGATCAAAATATGCATTTGCCTTGAAAGTTTCTGCTTACTTTATGCCTGTATCTAAAAGCAGAGATGTTTGCATATATCTGAAGTTTTCCAATGCCTTATATCAAATTAGATAACTCTGTACTTTAGGGCTTTGCTACATGTAGGTATGAGTAGTAATCCCATGACTAGCATAAATTAACAATTAGGAAGACAATAAGTAATAGAATTTATTTCGTTTAAAATACAATATAGTTCCCACAGGAAAATTATGAAATAAATTAGGATTAGGTCTGTCATGGAGATTAGAAATTCTGTCTGTTACCATGACTGAAATGTAAAAAGAAAACAAAAGCCAAATCCAAACCAGTAATAAAAAATGTCATGATAATACGAAAATGTCAGAAAGAAATTTAGATAACACTAAAGGAAAAAAAAATAAAGGATGTCTTGGCATAATTTAAAAAATCCACTAAATCAACAATTTTAGTCATCTTAATACAATCTGAAGTGTCCAATACATGATGACACCTAAAAATTCCCAAATTATCCAGAATGCTTTAAGTTAAGTAGACCAAAAGAGGTTCAGGTGGGTTTAGATTAAGGGTACAATTTGTTTTTATTTTGGAGGAATTTTTTTCCTATCATTTTTTTGTGGATCACTGGTGGAGAAATCCCAGAAGCTGGTATTTTCTCCAGGTATATTTTCAGCATTACTTCCGGTTGTTTGCTAAGAATACAGTCATGTTGTGCTTTCCCATTCTTTTCAGTCCTTTCCATACTTCCCTGAAAAACAGAGAATTCAAATAAGGTTCTGGAAGTTTATGCCAATGACACTTTAATAATTCAAACAATGAAAAAATGCCCTTTCAGAACAGCCATACTGACCTTTTTATTAGCAGAGTAGCCCCCAGTTCTGATATGTAGCTCACTAGGTCACTCTTACCAGCAAATAGGACAATGATACATTGATAAACACTCATCATTATCCTCACTGTGTAGAAAGGGAATGCTGTTTTTACAGGGTCTAGGCACATTTGCACAGCAAGAAATCACCTTACGTCATTAAAAATACATTACCGCTTCATTTATCTGTTCAGAAAGAGCGTTTTTAATGAGATTCATCTTAAATTACTGTTGTGAGAGAAGTAGCATATTAGATAGTACACATGTATTTCAGTCATACGTTCAATGTAGTAAATAAAAAAGAAGCCTCAGCCAAAGAAAACAAATACATACTACACTAAAATTTCAGACTTAAAAATCACTATCTTTTGGCTTTTATTCCCCATTGTGCATATAGACCTTGTTCATTAGAAGCAGTCTTGGGAATTCCTCCAAATGGATACACTTAGTTAAATTTTCTATATTTACCTTTGTGGTTTTTGCCTTGCCTTATGCTCCACAGTGAAGTGAGCAAGTGCTTTACTCCCATTCTTGCCTTCCAGCTCCTTGCCCTCACGTGCTCTGCCTGCATCACTGGAGGGCTGTCTCTGAACACTCCCATCATGCGTTCACTGGAGTTGGAAACCAAAAGGTGAGTAATGAAGGACAACTGCAGGAAACAGTCTTCCTCAGGCATTGAACTTCCTGCCCCTCTCTGCTCATGGAAAACTCTGCTGACTCCTGTAACAACCCCAACTGGAAGACCTTCCCCACAGGTAACCAAATAGAGGCTCAACTCCAGAAATTCTTGTAATTGCCTTATATTTCAGATGCTGAAAATATTTGTTGTACTGCCAAAGCTCTTCTGGAAGAAAAACCAAAGTAATACAGAGTAACAGAACAGAGGGGGAGAAGGACTGAGTCAAGATTAATGCAAAAGTTTAACAAAAAATTAATCCTGTCTAGGCAGTAAATGGCAGTAAGCTGAATTCCAAACTTCCCTACAATGACTTAAAAATGCATTGGGCTCTTTACTGAAGAGACAGGATTTTTTGTGCAGTACAACTCTTTATGATGCTGCAACAGCAAGTTAAAGTGGTAGGTCAGTTCGACGAGATTTGTGGGTACTCTAAAGTTGACATTCTTTCACAATTGGTGTCACAACAGACAGTGAATAAAATATGGTCAAAAAAAGTCAAGAGTCTCCCAGAGGTCATTTAACATTCTAATTTAGGTGTGCTGAAATGAAGAACTATGTTAAATCTTTGTTCATAAAGAGGATACTTTTTAGCACAATATTCAGATCATTAAGACGTTTCAGGAAAAAGATGTTCCGTTTTTGTATTTTCCACAAATATTAGATTTAGTAAAAATCTTGAGACACTTCAGAATATCTGATTATCATCTAAGTAACCTCACCGTATTTCTAAAAATACCATAATTGTTTCCTTAAGATCTCACCAAAATCCATATGCTAAAAGGCCAAGCACAATAAAATGGAACAGAAAGCAGATTTCAGAGCCTAGTGTCACTGTTGTATCGCCAAATTCTCTAAAAAAGATTATGATCTTTTATCTTAAAATTTATTCATCTGTTACGGTTTTGTTTTCAGAACCTACTGTAGTTAAGAATGTATCTTGAATAAGTAAGTGTAGAAGCTCTGGTTTGGGCAGTCTGCAGACCAGTGCTGCTTGTCACAAGATTCATGACTCTGTTAATGAAAAATTACTTAATTGAAACATGAGCTATGTCTTTCTTTATGCTGACATGGTGACAAAGAAGTGAGCAGAATGAGGAAAACAAGTGCTTATTCTTAAGAAACACTGATCAGTAGTATGATCTTCCAGTAGTGCTCCCCTCTGAGAAAGGCCTGCAATAACTATCTCAAATCATCAGAGAAAAACTCACTTCAGCTTTTCTCCCATCTTTTGCCACTCCTTAAATTTAGGATTGCAGGGCTCTGCAGGGGCAGTGCCTCTTCATATTTGTCTTGGCAAGCAGCTCCTCCTCTTCCTCCCACCATGTGTTTTGGTTTGAATGCAACAGTTTGTTGTTTCATCAGGAAACAGTCTGCCCTGCTCTGATGCTTCCTGACTCCGCCACTAGAATCAGCTTCTAGTTGTTTTCCTCTTCCCTATCTCCTAGCCCTGTTGAATTGAACCTTAACACACATAATATAGGCATTTAGAGGACAATTGGGTAAAGGGTTTACCTGTTTAGGGGACAAATGAAAATTCAGATGCCCAAGTCCAAACTCACAGCTATGTGCTGACATCAGCTCCTGGAAGTGCTTAAACTCCTAAGGATCAAAAATCACGAGATGCCTGTTCTATTGGGACAGCTAACATGAAAGGAGATAAACTTTGACACTACCATGTATTCCTATGTTTGTATTTTGCATTATAGTGTCATTGGAGAAAATATGAAATCAAGGATAAAAATCTAAGACTCCCACTGTCAAGAAAATCTCCTAGCCACTATTATATCAATAAATAAATGAGTAAACCCCATTGCCAGTATTTGGCAAATGAAAGTTGTAGGCACTTGACTATGTCTGAATTTGGATGTTTTGGACCATCAAGAGCCTAACATGAGACAGAAAAAAAAAATAAAATCAATAAAAAATTGCAATTTGGTTTGTTGCAAAATGATAATTTTCTATTAAAATATTTAGCAATTCTGTATTTGCATGTAGGAATAGAAAAAAGATATATTAGAAAACCTCTGAAGCAAAACACATTCCTTCTTCCTTCAACTTGCCTGGTGAAACCAAAGTTTTCCTTGGGTTGAATAAAAATTAAAATCAGCACTGTTTAATTTCAAACTTATTAGTACTGTATTAAAACTTTTTTGACTGCAAAGTTCTTAACTACTCAAAACTGTTCATACAGAAAGGAGAATTCAATATTCTTTCAAGTTTAGATTAATTTGAGCTAAGAGATTCTTTGGTAATACTATTTTAATTGTTTCAGCATTTAGTTCTAGCTGCATGAGTTTTAACATTCTCACTTTTATTAATAGCATAATATCATTTAAAAATAACATGAAAAAATAAAAAATAGTCTTCAATCTGATTTTTTAATTAATGATAATAAAAGCAATATAGGAATACAGTACTTTAAAATATGCAAAAAAAAGTTTTGTTTTAATTTCTGGTATTCACAGGACAATTAGGAGTTAATCTCCATTTCCATTAAATGCAATTTTGATGTGATAAATTCGTCACTTTTTCTTATAAAATGTGGCAACTTTAAGAGCTTGGGAGCAGACGTCAAAAATTACTTGATTCTGATTTCTCTGAGATCAAAGAAAACTATGATTTTAATTCTCATATTTTCTCAAAGATGTACATCATCATAATTAAAAAGCAATAGAATTTCATGACCTTATACTTTTCAAAGGTTTTAAAATCTGTTTTCCTCTAGTTTTATGCTGTGATTTCTCTTAAACCGCTAAATTTAAAGTCTTGCATTTTATCATCTGAATAGAAAAACTTGAGAGAAAGGAAAAATAAAACTTCTTGTTCATACTTTGGGGTTTCACAAAATTATTCCTGTAGTTTTTAAGCAATTTGACAGATGGTGACTTTCAAGCTCTATGAATGCAAAGGAGGCACTGGAAGGCAAACCAGCTATCAAGTGCTCTGTTAGTTGTTTTCTCTACTTTGACAGTATCATTTCCCCTAACATGCTGGCTATAGACCCAGCTCTTAGCTAGCAAGAAAAAAATCAGGTTTTATTATTCCAGCATAGCCTTAAATTGAATGACATGCTACACGGATTGTCTCCTACCCAACCTGTCTTTTAGGAGCCTAATTAATATAAGGAACTGGATACTTGTCTTTATCTGAACAAACTGTATTGCTAATACAGCCTTTCCTAAATGATGTCATCTCATGTATGTTTTCTTCTACTGGTATTATTTTAACAGCCTCCTGCCAACAAATTCTAGCCAATAAGATATTCTGTAACTCATGTGCAAACAGCCACACTTGTACCGTGTCAAATCTGGTCGTCCCTTCTAGTACATCCATTTATCTATTCTAAAATTTTAGTGCTGTCTGCCTTTTAGTTCTCTTTATAGACATTTTTTAGCGTTTGTAGCTTGCTTATTTGCTGACACTACTGTTTGGTGTAGTAGAACGTGTCTCTCATGGGTGGGGGGCGAGGGAGAGGAACTCAAATAAAACAAAACCCCAAGTTCAAACAGACCATACTAGAAACCTGTAACGGTCTTTCTTACCTCAGGTTCACTGATACAGATATAAATGATGAAGTAGTGACGATGTTGACTGTACAAGCTCTTCTAGATGTTAACATGTAAGGATGAAATCATGCTAATGATTCTATCTTTAATGATAATTTGTGGGGGGGGAAGGAGTGTCCTTGCTTCTCTGATTGTGTGACTTGAAGCAATCTTTTTCTCCTATTTCTTACACTTCCCCCATCTTATGGAAAACACATTGTGTAATTTTTTCTACACTGCCTTTTTATTTAACTGACATCTGTTTCTAATTTCAGTGGCTGGGATTATAAATTACTAAAAAAACTTAAACAGATGCGAATTTTGTTTTTTACGGTGAAAAAGCAAACCTGGCGGGGACATTGAAACACAATTCTAAGTGTGGTAATGGCCATCCTTTTCTAACTGATCCATCTGATTTTTAAAAAGCATATCGTCGTTTTGTTTTTTTTACATTCTCTTTTAAATTCAAAATGCAGATTTTTGAAGAAGCATAGGCTAATTTGTTTCAATCCATGTTAAGATGCTTCTTAGTGTAGGAACTGGCAATTAATAAAATTTAGAAGAAGTTTAGTTGATGATATATGACAAAAAATGGGAATTACAGTTCAGGTAAGCAGAACTTGTTTTCAGTATCCCTTATTTTTTTGTTTCTTTCATGTTTTTTTCTGAACATAGAATAAGCAGTATTTTGTTTCTGTTTTCCAGGTTACTTTATATATTATTCTGTGATATCAGTGTAGATAAGAATAAAAAGATACAATAAAAACAGAGACTTAACCCATTAGTCTTCTTCATTGCACTAATGCTAAACTACTTATTTATGGATAATGGGGAATGGCTTTAACCTGACAAAGGGGAAACTTAGATTAGACGTTAGGAAGAAATTCTTCCCTGTGAGGGTGATGAGGTGCTGGCAGAGGCTGCCCAGAGAAGCTGTGGCTGCCCCATCCCTGACAGTCTTCAAACCAGATTGGATGGAGCTTGGAGCAAACTGGTTTAGTGGAAGGTGTCCCTGCCCATGGCAGGGGTCTGGAACTGGATGAACTTTAAGGTCCCTTCCAACCCAAACCAGTCTGTGCTTCTATGATTCTATGTTAAATCAATCTAAACATGTATGACAGTTGTCAGTTTCATATTTAGCATCTGTAACATTTTGGTGAAGCAAATTTTCATTACAATTAGTTTGTGGAGAAGAAAAAAGCTTAATTACTTTTATGACGTTCAGAAATTGAAAGATCTCTCTTGAAAGTCCTGAACAATTAGGCAGGGCTATCTAGCTGACCAGCTGATTTGTGCAATGTGAAGTCATCCATGTGAAGCATCTTCCATGGGAGTCTTTGCTCTTAAAGGAAGAATATCAAAGCAGATACCATGTTGATTAGCACCAAGCAATTATTTCCAATTCAGGTGTTTATTTAATCATGTGACAAAAAGAATTACTATATTTGTTATTCTTAGCTAAATTCAAATGGCTTTCTTAAAGTTTGACTACGTCCATTTCCCTATAATATGTCTTTTAGCCAACAGTGATGAAATGATATTGAAAATTCAAATCTGGAGGAAAAGCTAGGCAATTTTTTTTCCTGTAATGTGAATGAAAGAAGAGGCATAACACATTCATGCATTTAAGGACAAAGAGTTAACTTTCTTGTTCATTAACATGTATGTGTCATCAAGGACAGTTAAAGTCATCTTTGTTAAGAAAATCAGACCTAATATATTTAGTGAGATTTCAATTTAATAATCATGTACTTAGGGATGTCCTATGAATGCTGTGGAAATCAAAAGCAACAGACTGATCTGGATCTGCTTTTGTGTCTTTTCCATAGGCTTCCCATATTTAACAAGGCTCAGACAAACCCTTCTATCTTGTTCACAGCTTTCTATCTGAAGATGACAAAAATGGAATTTTGACATAGAATCATAAAATAGTTAGACTCCTGTCATGGTTTAAGCCCAGCCATAACTGAGAACCATGGAGCAGCTCTCTCTCCCTCCTTTTCCTCCCCCCCACTCCCGAAGGGATGAGGAGGAGAGCAGAAAGAATGTAACTCCCTAGGGAGTAACTAAGGTATAACACAAACCACTGCTGCTACCACCAGTAATAATGATGATAAGGACAATAACAAGGGAAGAGAATACAATCCATCATCACCCACTGACCGACACCCATCACCCAGCAGTGACCTACCCCTTCTGGGTAACTGCCCCCAGTTTATATAGTGGGCATGACGTGCTGTGGTATGGAATACCTTTTTGGCTAGTTTGAGTCAAGTGTCTTGTCTCTGCTTCTCTCTGCTTCCCCTTCTCCCTGGCAGAGCATGAGACTGAGAAAGTCCTTGGTCAGACTAAATATTACTGAGCAACAACTGAAAACATCAGTGTTATCAGTGCTGTTCCCAGGCTGAAAGTGAAAAACACAGCACTGCATCAGCTACTAAGGAGAAAAATGACTGCTACTGCGGAACCCAGGACAGTCCTTAAGATCATCAAGTTCCAACCCCCCTGCCATGAGCAGGGACATCACACACTGAACCATGTCACCCAAGACTCTGTCTCTGGTTTTGTTTTCTTTTTTGCAGGGCCATGCTGGGAACGTTTTTTACTGCAATTACAAATTTGTCTCCTGGTGATCAGTCTGCAATGGTAAGACACATTTTCATATATTTCAGAGGAAATAACTTGAAACAACTGGTTAAAGGTTTCTTTGCCTCCCTCAACATTTCCAAGTCCAAAAGAAAGTACCCAGGAGGTACCAGTGGATAAACATGGATTTACTCAGTTTCGTAATCCTACTTTCCAGCATTTGTCTAGTTCTCTCCCTTCTATCTTGTCATTACTTATCTGCATGTATACCAAAATACTGAAAAGAGTTTTCTCTATATGGATTTTCTTTCTGCCTTTAAGTATTATGCTTGCTCACATCTGCAGTGGTGTCGTGGTCAACCAACATAATTACAGATTCTTCATGGGAGAAACTCCTTTTCATGATCAAAATACAAATGTCAGTAAGAAGAGCTTTGCTTGTGTCGAGATGTTCTATGATTCATCATCAAACTTATCACTTAAAGGAAAAGAAATACGTTTTTATAATTCATAAGAATTTATTTTTAAACCAAAAAACCTAAAGACTAGGTGAAAATGAAAGCTGTCTCACTCTGTACTTCCTTCACTGTCTTGTTCCACAGCAGTAATGAATGACGTTGAATTCTCATTGTGACATCCTTCTGGCATGCTGCTAGGATAAGGTGGTGTTATTGAATAATACTCTGCATGAACAACTGAAGTAACTTCATGTACTTGATTTCATGGAATTATAGAAAAAAAAGCAGGGATCAAGTACCTTATAAGGAAAATGCATATTCCTGTTGAAAAGATAGGTCTAGAGCTCACAATATCGTTTGTATCTTTGGAGAGGGTAAGATTGCCTCTTGCACACTTCTATGTAAGACTAAAATGTACTAGAGCTGTCTGATTTTCTTGAGCATAACTCACTGCAGAGTATACATAAAATATAAGTTGTTAATATATGATTAACATTTTTTTATCAATGGTTGCCATTAGAGGTTGATACCAGTCAAAAAGCCAGTGGTAACATCTTGTTGGCCAGTAACTTCTGGTGATACCAGAGGTAACTGTGTCTATAAAACAAAGCTTTCCTAGAAGATCTATTAATTATTAGGCAATAAATTCTCTGTATGCCAGTAAATGTACATTTATGAACTGCTGTAGGGCTAGGTCCCTTTCTCCTGTAGGAGAGCAAAAGAAAATCCTGTAAGGCAAGAAAAAAGAGTATCATTGAAACTTTCCCCAGAAGGCCTTACACTACTGTAAAATGGATTTCAAAGTCATTTATTGACAAATCTGAAAACTTGTCAGTATTTAGTCTCATCCTTTCAAGGTCTTACACACAGAATATAATATCAACAGTAAGGTAAGCAGCATTGAAGAAATGCTGCAAAAAATCCCATGTGCCTTTGGTAAACTGTTCTGAAGTAATCTCAGTGGAATAGAATACTCTTTTGCTGGGCCAACTCAAGAAAAACTCTCTTTGAACACAAATGAACTTTGCATATTTTTGGAAGAGAAAATTTAATTTACTGTATCCGGCAGATAAAAATTCTTGAAAGATGACAGTTGGCTTGCATATATTAAGAATCACTCTTGTTTTGATTTGCCATTATCCTTTTTTTTCTAATGCAATACTCATCCTATCAGTTCCTGGAAAGAACTGGACTGGTCTTACTAGTTTGTGGCTGATCAATAATCTTCTACACTGGGAGAAGACTCACAGCATAGGAATGATGGGAAATATGCTCCTAAAACTGAGGGAAGAATGGAGAGAGTGACTCCCCATTGCTGTACAAAGAAAACTGAGTTTAGCTGAACATAAAGAGAACAAGAGGGTGGCTGTAGATCAGCTGAGTGGACAAACTGGTTGTGAAAATATTTCTGCCTAAGTTCATTAATTGAGTATGATTGTCTTCCCGAGTTGGCCAGACTAACATGAGGGGAGTGGATATGTGGCTGCAACACAGAGTATAAAAGCTGAAAAAACAACATCAACTCTGAAGAAAGCAATAGGCTTGAGCTAATTTCAAGCCATATATACCTTCCTGGCAAATGGGGATGCCCATAATCTTGACGGTGAGCATATTATAAAGACCAGTAACAAGAACCACATTTGTACTGTGGTTACTGTATAGTGCAATTCCTGTATTCTGTGAAGTGCCATTTGCACATGCATTGTGATTTTAGTACCTTGCGGTATCACTTTGCTGAATCAATATAAAATATATAATGTCAAGTATTTACAAATTAATAAATCTGGTATTAAACATTAAACACTCCACGTGTGAAATATCTAGAAGAACCTGGTTAGAGAGAATTGGAGTCTGACAGTTAAAATGGTCATTCAGCTCTTTGACAGTAAGACTCAGAGGGTCTATTACCGAAGAAGGAGGGGTTTTACAACTTAATTAATTCCACAGAGAACTCTCCTGTTCTCCTTTTTGGTCAGGTGCTACCATACTGATCTCTGTTTAGCTAGAATTAGCCTTCAAGTTGTGTGCAGAAGCCAAGTAGACCACTCTAAGTGCCACATGAATCACAGCCCTTCATCTGACCGCAACATTTTTAGGCATACTATTAAAAAATGTCAGATTTGGAAACCTTTCATTTGACATTTATCTGAAAAACCATAATGTAACTGTATATAAATGTCAAATGAGAATAAAGCTGTATTCTTATCTGTATAAATATCAAATATCAAATGGTTGTTTCCTCTGATATTTAGGGTTCTAAAAGGGTAAAGGTCAAGTGAGGTGCCTCCCTTGACAAAGGTTAACAGACATGATGAACTCAGATATTGCAGAATTCTGAAGCAATAAATCACACCTGTACTCTGGGGTTTGCTCCTCTGAGCAGGTCAAGTTAGTGACTTTGTAAGAGGATCCTTCTGGGGCAACTGTACCCTTAACTGGCACACCATCAAATCCCTATCTCCTTCCCCAAATGCTGCTTCTACATGACATGATTCGGAGAAGGAAGATGAATGAAGAAATTTCACTTTCCAGGTGAGCACTCAAATCACTAAACTGTTAGTTAATTTATATGCTGTCTCATTTTTACACTTACTGAAACAGAACTGCAAAACACAATTTAAAATGAAGTATATTTAAATAGGGACAGTGGAGATATAACTGAAAATGTCCAGACTCTGTATGCCCCTCAGACTAAGAACCTTAAAATCTATGACTTGTGAAACCCATCTGCTTTTTCTCAGGTATCAGCAGAACAGAATTACTACCTAAGTAAATTTTTAGTTAGCCACCCATTAATGTCAGGACATTAACTGCATTATGAGGAGTATAAAATTGCTACATTGATAACTATAAGGATCTCAAAAAAAAAAACCAACCTGAAAACTTATTCTTCAATATCTGAATAGGTTCAAAAGTCAGTTTGTCCGTGACAGCTTGGGAACCAGCACATTACTAAACAGGTCAGTGAATCAAGCAAACAAATTCTTTCTCTAAAATATAAAAGAACTCTTAATTTAGAACTCTTAGTTAAGAAGTCTTTAATTTGTCAGCACACACAACATAAATACTTCCTATATATAGCCATAGCTAAAATGCTAATTAGAAAACAATTCAAAAGGATCCCTGTCCAGAAATGCATACTGTGCAGTATTCCCATGTGAGATACTAAATACATTGGTGGAATGTCTAACACTATTATAAATCTGGAAATGCTGAGTTTCACAATTCCAAGTACTAATTCTCTTATGCACTGTAAGTGCAGACTTTAAAACTTAAACATGATAACAAATGCTGTTTCACAACACCTGTTTCAAAGACATTAGCAGACTGCAATGATATAATCATGGTCTTAAAAGAAAGCGCAGTTTAGGAAAAGGACTGCTGTATCATCTCATTTCCACTGGGGGTAGGGAAAGAATTTGTTACAATTAATTCCAGTAAAAAGAAAAATATGTAGATTTCCAGGGGGAACATCTGCCCTGTGCAGCAGTCGCTTCACCTGTCTATTGCAGTATCCTCAAAGAATGCTTTGAATGTGAGAAGTCCTCCACAGGCAGTTCCTTGAGAGATTTAGAACTGGGAACAATCACCTCAAGCCTTTCCTTTCTGTCCTATTTTCTTTGCCATTCGCTCATTAGAAGCAAGATTCCTTTTATACACCTGGACTCCATTATCTGGAAAACCAGGCTACCACCTTTGGAGTCTACAACATATCTCTAGGTCTCTTGAACCTCCTGAGCTGCAGCAGTGCTCTCCCTCCAGCCTGCAGGCAAGGAGCTACATCTACACTCTATGTGTGCAGGGCAGTTGGTTTCTGAGAATCCCTCCTCCTGTCCCCAGGAAAAACTGGGCCTACCGGAAGCATGGAATTCCACTAAGTGACAAGAGAATCTAAAATTTGATTTTGTAATGCTGCCTAGATATACACAAATCTTATTGTGATATCCCCTCTTAATACATTACATAAAAGAATTGTGTTCTCTTAGTTTCACTCAAATTCTATCCCTGCACAAGCAAGGGAGTTTAGGTTGGATTCATATAGTCAGTGAATATCTCATGTTACTCTTTTCAAGTAAGCAGTGAGTAAGTATGACATAGAAGGGCCTAGATATAGGCTGGAGTCTCTTCTTCCCCATAAGATATGCAGTCAATTCAACTTCTTTCTGTATTCTACTCTGCAAACATAGGAAGATGTGTGAAATGAACAAAGTATGTGTATATAAGCGTGATGGGTAAAGAGTGTTGATGTTGAACCTGAAATGAAACTAAGGAAAGCATATGATGTGTGAAACATATGGCAATGCATATGTATGAAGTTTGGATCAGGATATGCATCACAAAATAGTAATAGGTTTTTATTCTGGGAGAAGAGAGTGATAAAGCAAAGGGGAATAAGAATCTCACACTAAAAACAAGAGAAGTTGGAATCTCCTTCCTCTTTGCTATTTGGCATTTCCTCCTGAAAGAAGTGGAAGAAGTATTTAAATATTTTATAACCTTCATTATTGGAACATACATCTCTTTATTACATTTTTGGAAGCATGTGTTCTATTTGAAATCAGAATGGATGTATAAATATTTTTTAGGAGATGATTATTCTCTGATGTAGGTGGAGAAGAACATTGAATTAGTGAGATCTTGCTTTCATGAGTAACAGAGCAGCTGGCATATCCCTCCTTCTCCCTGGCCAAGGGAAAACACCTCTTATCCTCAACTTTAATCCTCAACATAAGAAATGGTTTTGGCTTCCCTCTTTCCATCTGCTTCTCCAGGTAATATTGAAATTTCATCTGCCATGTTTGCAATTCTTTTACAAGGTCAATATGCAAGTATATAGAAAGTGAAAAACAATGGCATGGGGCTATCACAGACCTGTGGAAAACAGAGGCAGAAAAGATCTTTTAGACTATTTCCCATCCTAAATGTCTGATTTGTCCTCAAAGACAAATGTCACGGAGACTCAAAAATGTTACCTCATCTTCTGCACCCATTACATGTAAGCATCCAAGTTCAGAAGCCTAGCACAAGGCCCAGCATTTCCACCTAACATGTGAAGCACAGACCACACTATCATAATGATCAAGTACAAGTGCACAATTCAGCGTCCTGTGATTCAGTGCCTGTTCTGTTTACCTCTCCCATGCACTGTCCTCCTGAGTGTCCTGTTTGGTTAGATTAAAAGAATCAGATCGGACGGAAGAGCACTCACCTGCTGCACTTGAAAAAATGGCCCAATGTCTAAGAAACCATGGGAGAAACAACAATCTCCTGTTGTCAGGAAAGTATGAACTTTTTATCTCATTGTTATTCATGAATAACATAAGAAAAGGACAATTGTTTAACTCTCACCAAAAAAAAATAAACTGTCACGATTCAGAAAATGTTTGAGGCAGGATGAAAATTAAAGTAGAATTTAATCAAACAATGAAAGAAATATCATTATCCCATTATGCTTGGCAAACTCATTTTACTAGAAGACCGTGACTACTGGAGCAAAATATCCACGTTAAAACTGATCATGATTAGCACTGCAGTGTATTTTCTAATTGCTCATGTTACCACCTGATTCAAAGCTTTTGGATTTCTTCTAAAGGCTAATTCAACATAATGCAGGCAAGTAGAGAGAGACAGGAAATCCTCAAGGTAGCTGAATACTTCATTCTAAACGTACTGAATAGATTTATCTGTAACTTTACAGACTGGAAGCTATATTGCTGTTGTCTTAGTAATTTGGTATCAAAGCTTTGACATTGAATATAAAAATAATGAACTTTAAATCTGAAATTCATTAGAAAAGTGTAAAATAAAATTTTACTTATCTAGTTTGGTTTTAGAAAGATATTGACCAGCTCCATTCAGAAGGATGAATCAGCCAGTATGCTTTGGAGTCCTGATACAGTGTTTGCTTTGGCTTCTTATACAGATGGGGGCAACATACACATTCTAAATCTAGAATAATGTTTGGAACTTTAAATGATGACATATTCACTGCTCTTTGAGTTACATGCTTGGATAGTAGCCATGGCACTCTGCAATGAACCACTTTAATAGGTGCTTTAATAAGCACTTTGAAGAGTCTCTAACACTTATGTCTGTGTATTCTTAGTTAACAAACAATAAAACCGAGGAATTCAGATTAAACATTAATCTTACGCCTTTCCATAACTTTTCCAATAACTTTGCAAAAACTAATCTAGCTATTCCTACTATCCTCTATTTCCGTTATGCCTTTTCCTAGGTAAAAACCAAGCAGACAAAACCTACAACCCAGCTACAATACGTAAACAAAACTACATTAATTGGACTTTTTCCATTTGTTTGCACAATGGATCACGTTGCCAAGCCTTTTGTTTGCAATTGTAATCTTATAACATCTGTAGGTAAGGAAGGTATCTTTATAGCTGTACAGCTCCCAGCATGTGAGGAATTGGAGACTGATTAAACCCTAATGTCATATAACTACTTTCTCATTGCCATCCGCACTAAACAAACACATTGGCTTGCAAGTAGGCATGTTGAATGAGCAACAACGTTTAATAAATCCCTGCCTTTTCCTTCACTAGTAGCAGACATGTAAAAACAAAATGACACTGATATAAATCTGGAATGATCCTATTATTTTTAGTGGACTTCATACAGACTGATATAGACGTTGACTGTGAATAAAGTAGTCCAGAATCCACAGGGAAAACAAAGGAATAAATGGGGTTTATATATGCACTGTTATTTTGCCCAGGTTGCAAGACAGACTCACAATTCTGTAGAATGTGAAGCCCGCTGATAATCCTGTATCACAGTTTGCTTCAATTTCAGAACAGTTATTTACTGCCTTTCTGCAGAATGCACATGTTAATTAAGTTGCTTTTAATGAATGCATTATTTAGAAACCCACGGTACTAAAGAGGTCATGAACTGCAAAGTCTTAAATCCTCGTGATTTTCATTCTGAACTCTTTATTAGATTTGGCTACAAGGAAGTGCTGGCTGCTTGTGGGAGAAGTGTCACTTTCTGGTCATTTGAATCCAATTATGAAATACGTACATGCAGAACATTCCAAAATAGCATCACTGTCTCTATGACTGCATGTCACTTTTGTCTCCATATTATTGGGTTTAGATGCATTACACAAAATGAATTGCATCAACCTTTTGTTTCTTTTTCTGTCCTTTTTTAAGATAGCCCAGGAATTTCCTGATAGAGTTGAGACAGAGCAGTAAGTACAGATTTTCCTGAGTGTCCCACAGACACGTTAAGTCATTTGGTTCATATGTGGGTGGTCTTTGACTTATTCAGCTAGCTCTGTTACAGACTCTCTAACACATCCAACCCAATTAGATAGATGCACAGTATGGTCTTTACAAAATATCACTCAGCCGTGTATCCTGCAACAAGCAATTACAAGTCATCTTCAGGGCATTGATTTATCTCTCATTGCCCTACCAATTTAATGACCTTATGATTTATGCTGATTATGGAAGTCTCTCCTTGGCAAGCAAAGTAATTATCCATCAATCTTAAATTCTTTAAGGGAAGAAAATGTTTATTTTCTGTCTGCATAATAAGTTTTATGTCATTTTTAATGTCATGACTCCCACATGCACTGAAGATATATGTAGTAACTTCTAATGTCTCACAGAATGTCAATTGGAAAGGCAATTTGACAACAGGCTTAGCTTCTGTTGTCTGAATAGTTGGCATTACATAATGAGGACAGTTAAGTCTTCTGCTTGGAAACACATACATTATCCTAGGACAAAACAATGGATAAATTCTGTGGTCCACTCATGAGGCCCTACAGAAACTTCCCAGTGACAAAAATAGCGTATTTTAAGTACATTTAAACATCGACTGTACAAATAAAGGTTGATGGATCATGCCTCAGCACAAAGGTGTGAGCTACGAGACCTTTCACCATCCCCTTGGCTACTGTATTTATCTAACTGACTTAGAGCAAGGATTCCAGCTTACTCACTGTGAGTTTATTTTGAAAAGAAATACGTTTTCCTTGAGTGTAAATAGGACAAATCTAGGCTGTGTTGCATTATTTGCCAGACTAAAATCTCATCATTTGTCTTCTAGAACACCTACATTGTTCTGCTTTGCAAAAAAAAAAAAATACTGTAGAACTCACAAATTGAAGGTTCTTAAAACCTGAGACCAAGGAGAGGCTAACATCCAAGGAGACAGTTTTACAGGTGTGCTAGTGAGTTCTCCAAATTTTGCTCCTTCTCAAGCCTGTTCCCTCAAACATTATTCACACATAGTAGAGCCAACCACTGCTGATGCCACCTTACTGTTTAGTTTTATCTTTTTCATTATCCAGTCTTTGCAGATTGATTGACATGTATTCTCTATTAATATCCTTCACATTTTAAAGCCCACAGCATCTTAAATAGCATAGCAGCTGTTTAAGATGATGAGGTCCCTTTCATAAGCTTTGAGTCTGATGGGAAGATCGCTGTTCACCAGAGTTAGTGATAGTTGAATGGATGGAAGTGAGAGTTGAGGTTAGGTACAGAAATGAAGATAGGTTCCCAGATATCCAACATATAGCATCAGTGATACAGACAAGATAATATAATTTCTTCTATTCATATATTCAAGTTACTAGAATGACAGAAGAAAACTGTTTCACTATATATCAGGAGATTTTAGTTTACAGCCAAGCCTCTGAAGAATTAAATTTCATTTTACCCATGAATAATACCCATTAATTTGACATGAATATGTTTCCTGCAATTCACCAGTTACCTCATTTCTGAGTCCTTAATTCCCTACTATATCAGCTCAAAACCAAGATCCATCAGAGGTAAAAACTGCACAGAGAACAAGGTTCTGTGAAAATTTAGCAACTAGGAAACATCACCTTCTACAACTCGGGAGACGTTGCCAATTCAGTGCAAGAAGGTCTGATTTAACCTTTTGCGTTTGACTTCTTGTGTTGTTTGAAGTGAAGAAATAAAATGTAGACCACCCAACAAATATTCTGTTTTTCCCTTTAAAATCCACAATTACATACTTTTCTTAAAGTTAGTATCATCAGAAATGACACATCACATACACCTTTTAAATCGTGAAAAGAGAAACATTCATACTATCTTATTGCAACACCTTTCATTTGATTGGTCTGGTACAAAGATGACGTGAGTGGGTCCTAGCACACTTTTTGTTATACAAATAACCCTTCTTGCAAAGAAATTTAGGTCATTACATTTTTCTTCTAAGAAAAATTAAAACTTTTTAACTAGGAATGAGATCGAAATAAAATATCTAATTTAAATTACTTCCTCCCATGCAATATCATTGAGGAAGAGCAGAAACCCAACCTTGAATGTTTTTTCTTACATGCTCAACACTACCAGTCTCAAATACCTAAGCAACTCCAACACCAAGTATAGCGGATCAGCTACTATCCACACTACTTAAGGGTAGCATCTGTTGTGGTGGGTTGTCCAGATAGAGGCTACCTGGCCTTTGGATCTCACTATCTTCCCATCCCCTTGTGGCCCTCTGCTGCCCTCATATGTTATCATTATTGTACACTTTTAGAACTTCAAGAAGTCTGTAATAAAGCAATGCTTTATAGCAGCCTACCAGAGAGGTTGATTTTACAGCACACAGCTGAGGTGACAAGAAGGACCAAAGCATGGCATGAGAGTGCATTTGAGGGCGCTAAACATTCTGAGGTAGTTTTTTAAAAGACTGCGTAGGTAGAGGAAGCTAAATTTGATGCACTGATTTGAATCATCCTGCTTTTTTGGAAGCACTCCAATTCCATCACTGGAATGATCCAAAGTAAAACAAGGAACTGTGTGGATGATCAGGGATCCAGTGACTGAGCCTGCTGCTTGGCCACTGTTAGCAGTTGATATGTGCCCTGTGTAACAGAATCTAAAATACAAATAACACATACTTAAGCATTTTTTACTTTTTATTTATATCTTTAGCAAACACTGTGAAACAATTTCTAGCTTCAAGTGAATGTTGCAATATTTCAATCAGGCCCAAAGTACAGAAACAGATACTGCAAGACAAAAAATAAATGGGGACTGAAATACAAAAATAGCAGTGATTCAAGTCAGTTCCAATTCCATATAATTAAATGCCATCAAACAAACTGTGTGCAAATTTTGAGCAGATCAGTTTGTTGTTCACATAAGATTTATAGATTTTTGGCATTTCATTTAGCACTGAGGAATATGTATGGAAAATCAAGAGGATGCCAACAGATCGCAAGCTACTGCGTTAATGAGGAACCTCATTGGGGTTTTTCCAGTGGAGAGCAATGACTTCATTTCAATGTTAATCTCACCGGAAAACTTCCATGGCTGCTTAACAAACTTGCATTTTAACACAATTGAATGCCAGAGGCCACATGCAGGAGCTACAGTTGTGCATCTTATTCCCAGAATGTATGCAGATGTCTTTTCAAGACTGGAGGCTGTATATAAACATACCTGGGGTTATCATTACTCCCAGAGGGATGCTTTGCTAAGATATCTAATTTAATACTGGCCTCATAATATGAAGAGAACTGATTAGGAGCACTGATGCTGTATCTTGTGAGATTAGTAGATTAATGCATTTAATTTTGATGGTCACTTTTCAAAGGAATTACAAATTAAAAAGATGCCCCAAGAATGAAGGTCCAGTTTAAAACCATGACCTTCCATCACAGATCAAAATACAACACTGAGAAAGCAGACTTCATCCTAGTTCATAAGTACTCCTACACTTAAGACTGCTAATGTGGCAGGCAAGATACTGATAAATGAACTCAAAAATCTTACTATGACAACTTATTTTTTGTCTCACTCCTGTTCTGCTTCAGGTTATTTCCCTGCAGCAGAGCCTGTAGAACACAGTATCTGCTATCGCCTCTGCTGTTTCAGCTTATGATTCAGACTCTTAAGGAAGATGGGGGTGCATGTTCCATTAACTGACTGACTGTAGTTGCGAGCAAAGCCCTCAAAAAAAAAAAGAAACAAAAGATCAGGGTGAATACTTGGCACTGGTAATGGTTTTAAGATCTGAGGCAACATTTGTCACACTATTCCAGTATGATCTTTAACATGTGTCATGGAAGCAGCAATTAAGTAAGGGATTCTGCTGAGACACTGTAGAAAGAGCATTTTAAGATCAAAATCTATTGCAGGTCTCTGAAAATAACTGCTAGGTGGGCTGAAAGTAGCTAGGAATTGCCCATTTTTGCATGCAAGACAGCACAGTCCTCTTGGAAAACAAAAAAAGGATGTCATGCAAAGAATTCATTCTGAAATTAATTTATTTCTGTATACTCCAATTAGATTTTATCCCTTTTAAATTGAATTCAGGCACTTTTTATAACAAAACAGAAAATGATTACTATTATGTTTGTAACATACTAAAAAATATTTCAAACACTTGTGTATTTTTCAGATCAGAGTATCTGTGGAATGTGATGTATCTGCAATTATTTGCCACTGTAAAAAGCAGTTATTTTCCGAGTATTGTAATACATCTTTAACAATCAGTACATTGTAGCAGGGGACTTAAAATAATGAAATGTCTTTTAAGTGTGTGGTTAGTTAGTGCATTATTGGAGTTTGGGGGGTTGGGTTGTATTTCTAATTGTGAATTTCCATATCCTACAGATGTATAACATTTCACAGACACAGCTAATATGGTATGTACCATGCATGTAATTTATAAAATTTATGATGTTAGTGTAATGATTTTTGTCATTAATTATTAAAATGAATTCTAAATCTGAATTCCATCCTTAATGATGTATCAGTACCATTTCATTCTAGAAACAAATTCTTGTAATGCAATTTAAAGCATCCTGCAATAGTAATTTCTGTCCACAATTCTGCATTGGTAATCATCCTTCACAAATTATTTCCTACACCATAGATAAATTCCACTGAACATTACTGAGTTCTTCATCTTAGGTGAGTTTCTCCAACAGACAAGCCCATAACCGTCTTTGCAAGAGTATCCAGCCTGCTTACCTTTTACCTTTCCCACTCACCCTTCCTCCCTAGTTGTCTCATTTTAGGTATTTGTAGAGGCCATTTACTTGATATCTAGAAGCACGTACATGCAAACACAATTTTTCAGGACACTGAATTTTACTATGAAACAAGTCTTTGCCCTGTAGGATTTTTTCCCTTTTTCTGTGATTCACTCCAACACTCTGTATGGCACATGGACTTATGCAGATTCCCTTACCCTTTATCACAGCAGTGCATCATATCCTAAGCACACAAAACCTAAAAATGGGTTGTTTTTGTAGATGCACTGAAGAGAGAAAGGAAAACACAACGGAATTTAAAAACATGCTTGAGATCTGCACAGTGATTCACCAGTTATTTTTATATTGGAAACAGAATTGATCTGAAAGTTAAGTATGCCTCATAGATCATAGGTATATGCTCTCCACAAACACTCATGAGGACAGGAAAAAGAAGAAAAAGATACATCTTCATCTACTATTTTCGCCATCTTTCATCTCTGCATTTTGTAGCATACAATCAAGAATACAGGAGGCAAGAAAACTGCGAGAACAACTGTGATCTGGTTTTCATGTGGATTTTGGTTTTGGGATTGGATGTGTGTTTTTTTTTTTAAATGCTAAAAACATTCATGCTATTGACTGCTTCAAGCTATTTTATCAAGCAAAATATAAGGGAGTTTGGTTATGCTGAAAATGTCAGGGCCTTTGGGAAGAAAACATGCAAAACAGATGTTTGTTGTTTAAGGTTACAATGTAATTAAACCAATGGGACTAATATTGCTTATATGTCATTACTTAAGAAGCAGCTGTTCCTCCCACCTCTGGCTTCACTGATTGGATCATGTCTATTTTCCACCCCCATAACACCATCTCCTTGTCAACGTAAGTTTCCTCTTTCTAGTAAATTGGGAAGCAATGTTAACATAAATTTAAAGGAACCTTCCTCAAGCCTTTAATGAGCTGGGTTCGCTAAAAGTGTTGTTATTCTCTACTCTGGTAAGCAATATCAACGATTTGGCTATATTCCACTAGTTTTGCCTGATCAGAAATTTAGTGCACCTTACAATTAAAATCAAAAACTGTGCATAACAGGTTCATACTGTTTTACAAGAATTCACATTGGTTCCTTGAAGAAATGGAAATATACCATTGGTAGAAGACAAGCTAAGTTACTGGTTAACAAGTGTGGAAAATCGATGAGGAGGAAATACAAAGTAATGCCATATCTTGAAAACTGCAGAAAACAGAGCATTTGTATAGGTGCTGGCAGTGGCCTATTAATGTTTATGCTTCTAGAACAAGGCAGCTTGAGGAACACAGAGACCACCCAACTGTACCCAATTTATCACTTGCCAAGTACAGTTTTATAACTTCCATAATCACTGACACCTGATAAATGTAAATCCTGCACTGTAAAATATTTGTATTATCTTCATAAACTTTTTCTCCCAATGGATTCCAGGACTTGTTTATACAGGGGAATTAACGTGGAGTAAGTTACAGTAGAATGGTTATTAATATATCACTGTGAGACCGATACTGTGATACAAAAAGATAAAGCAACATCTTTAGCTAGGGAGTTGCTGGCTCATAACAAATTCTATTCTTAGCCTTCTGTGAATCAGTTTGCCTTTGCAGAGCAATGCACAACCTTTCATACAGTTACAAATACAAAATAGATGATCTTATCAGTTCAGCAGCTGATGATTTTTTGTGGCCATGATGTTTTTTATCTGTGCTAACTCCCAGTATAGAGACAGTTTAACATCTATACATGCCACTAGAGAGGCTTAGTAGTTATGATCTAGACATATTTTTATTGCCTTAAAACTGTCATATAATAAGAGTAATCCTTTTGCTTGAGTTTAAAAATGGGTTGGGTACAGGTTTAAATCCTTCATTGGTTTGTAAACCATTACTGTACCCCATCTGAGAAATCATCTGTCAAAGACACTCAACATTTTCTGTTTCTCTGCATGAAGAATATTTTTAGGATTACATGTTTATGTTAATATCCAAATACTTTTATATCTGAACAGCCCCCTATTTCTGCCTATTTCTTGTGCCTCAGTGCCATTATTTACTCATATTTGGAGGTATCACTGCAAATAAGTAGCTAAATAGCATCATATGTAAAAATTGTCCTGTGATGAATTTTTCTATAGTTAAATTATTACATGCAATTAGTGAGTTAATAAATACCTGATTAATCCAACCATGGGATTTAGAAATCTTAGGTTAAAAATTAATTGAGTGCATGTAATGATTTTCTACAAAGACAATAATAAAAGGCATGAAAACAAACAGGTTTAATTGTCTGCTGGTTTAATAGCATGAAAACTTCCAACTGAAAACAGTTTGTTATTTTATTTTAGTATTTATGTAGTCACTTTTCAGCAGTGAAATAAAACTGACACTATTAAACATATTCCAAACCAAATGAAAACCTTCTCTGTTATGGTGACAAGATTTTGTAAATGACTAAGGAGAACTGCATGCATATTTGTATGATGCTTTTGAAGGAGTTTCCAAATAATACACATTTTCCTTGAGAGTTAAACAAAACCTGGGCATGTAGATGTCAGATTACAATCCTTTACAAACAAACAGCATTAGGTCTTTAAAACAAATATATATATTGATATATACAAATACATATATATCATATACACAAATGCTTTGTGTATTTCCTGCAGGAAATTTCACTCTGGATATTTGCTTCAGAAAATGGATTTTATATATTTGAAAAAAATATTACAAAGTACATAACTAATAACAGTCTGGACTATAATATTCTTTTGGACCCTTTCTGTGGAGTTTTAAAGTAGATAATGTCTGTATACTAGTTTGCTATCACATTAGCCTATCAGCCTACAAAGATGTGGCAAGTTAGAGCCCCTTTTATCTTGGTCATACCATTGGCCTATCAAACATGAACTTCACTTTTCCAATGACAGTTTTAAATGTTCTTATTATTCACATCCCTTTAAGTGTATGAGCAAGACCTCTCAATTGTTCATGTTTGATGAATTTGGAGTACGCAAGTAAAAATGTTTTAACAGAGATGCCACTCTGTGTAAAATTAAGGAGGTATGATGATTATTAAATAGATTTATGAGATCTTGGCTGGAAATTAGGGAGATGTTTATAATCATCAGGGTTTCTGGGACAGTTTTCAGTATAAGTCAAGTCCTAGGGCCAGAAAATGCCTGATGCTGATGATGCTTGGGTAGGATGTCATAGCTGCCAGCTGCGCTAGGGGGTTGGACACAGGAATCATATAGGAATTCCTTCATTTGCTGCTATGGAGACAAACTTGAAACTAAGACTGCTTTGTCACTTAAAAAGAGACCCAAGGACAATTAAGAGGTATTTAATTCAAGTATAAAGTCTACTTATGATTCTTACAGGTGTGACTTCCATATTTTGAAGTATATATAGATAATACATAACAATCACATAAGTTAGAAGGTGGACTACAAAGTGCAGCCAAAATTTTCCTGATCATAGCATATAGAAGGGTGTAAGGAGCATAGTCATAGAATCAGAAATATTTAGGTTGGAAAAAACCTTTAAGATCATTGAGTCTAACTGTTAACCCAACAGTGACACTTTAAAAAGTTTTTTAAGTAGTGTTGATTGTAGAAAGATCAGAGGAAGAAGCAAATGGTCATGTTTGTCTTTCTGACCTTCATTAGAGCTGAGAAAGTTGCAGAGCATCAATTACTTTAAGGTTGTGTTTGAATTACATACACAAAATACAAGATAATTCTCTATACAGGGGAAGCTACTATATCAGAAAATGTTCCTCTGTGTTGAATACTGGGTAATGGAGTTGCAAGCGAGGTCACAACCTGGTACTCAGAATACACATTTCCTGAAGAAATTGCCGATAGTTCATACATAAATGCTTTGAATTTGCAAGTATATTCTGTTCTTTCAACTCATTAGCTCATACTTTTCGCTCTGCCAAACTGCCAATTATAATAGTAAAAAAAAAATCTTGAGCAAGTTGTAGAGAACAGTGATGTTCATAACAATAGATTAATGGCAAGTATTTCAGTATCAGCTGAGGAATGTACACAGCTTGGGTTGCAGGAGGTAATGAGTCAGGAGATTTAGGGTTATCCATTTTGGCAGTACTTTTTGGGGTTTCATACAATTTTTAGTTTGTATTGATTTTAATACCATAACCCAGAATATTTCAGTGGAGATTTTGCACTGTGTGAAATGCACTCTGGAGTTCTGTTCAGGAAACTGCAATTTTTGCTAGAGACACTTCACACAGGATTTGTAAAGATGCTAAGGGCCCTTGATTTCCATGGTTTCAATGAAAGTAATCAGGTTTCTGCATTTCTCTTTTACCTTATACAGATCAACAAGAAGCTGAGTATCTACCATCATATCTCATTAAAGTAAAACTGAAGATATATCACACATTTTGAAACCAGGCTCCAAGAAAACCACTCAGCCACAGAACTGTAGGCCTATCTCATGCTCTCCTCAAACTGCAAAACACTGATCTCAGTATTAATTTAGCCACTAAATTCTGGATTTTTATTTTGTTAAAACTGAAGAACATGTAATGACAGCTTTGCAACCTTATGCAAAAGCATGCGTAGCTTCACAAGAAACAGCCCTTTGGAATGCTATAGTGCTTGACTGCTGACAAGAACTTGCTTTACAGGTACTTTGTAAGCATTTATATCAATCTGTTTATGTTCGTGCACGTAGAGAGGCTTACAGTCTCATCAAAACACAATCAAACCACCTCAGCTGCAAAATTCCACTCCAGTTGACAAAACTACATGTATTTATATTTGCCACAGATCCAGCCTAAATAATTTTTGTTAGTAAGGCCTGCCTGATGCAATGTCCCCTTAAGGCAGTGAGGTGACCCGAAGAAAATACCCAGAATGTATAATACAAATACAAAATACAAACTCTATAGAGGTATAGATCAAAAGGGTATTTTTTGTTCCAGGCATCAGAAAAACACTAGATGAGACATATTGCCAGTTGTGCGAAAAGGTTTGGAGAAGTTTCTCTTTACCCACACCACTGAATCACCTCTATGTCAGGCTCCATCTGTGCAACCCTTACTCATGCAAATAATAGAGGGCTTTGTGTTTTCTTCAGTCATTTTTAAACCTTTGCATTCCTCTTGAAAATAGAAGCAGAATAGGCAGTCTCAGGAGCTGCATTTGCCCTGTTTCTACCAAAGTGTGGTTTTTATTTGTGGAAAGGGGTAGACAGAGGAGAAGAGCTTGTTTTAAATGAAAGAAAATGTAAGGTTATAATGAGTTGACATGAATTTTAGACAACTTTATCAGTGTTGAACATCTCCAGTGAAATCAATATAAGGAAAAAATCAAAAGTCATATTTCCCATAACAGCACCAGATATCCAAAAAAATTGTTAAATTTACAATAATTAAATGGCCATAAATCAGACTATACTTTAAAAGTCTTATATTTTAAGCTGATTCTAAGTTAATAAGTCTATTAGAATAATTGATCTGGTTTAAAAAAGAATTTCTCAGATGTGAAGCAACATACCTGAGTGCTTGTTTGTACAGGGAGATACAAACCACAGCAGGCACTAACTGATGTCATATAATCAAGTAGGAAAGAAACGGTTACTGAAACATGAAGCGAAATATTTGTATTGTACTTGTTTCATGTTCGTGGTATCAAAAAGCCCAAACAGTCACTGTATAGACCCAGACTATGGCATATGAATTTGCAAAGTAAGGGAAAGGCAGTAACAAAGCTGTATTTTGAGGTCCTGAAGTCAGTTCAAGGGTATGACAGACAGATAGTGCCATGGAGTGCTGAGTGAGCTCCTCAAGTCTAGCAGAGCAGTACCAACAGTTTCCCAAAGCACCTGGGCTACCATTATAGTTCATACAATCTGCAAACGTCACCAGATAGATACTAGAATGGCCTTGCACAACAAAAAGGATAAAACTTCTGCTCAACATGCCATCATATAATTGTTCCCAATATAAGTTTGTCAATTTTCAGTGATAACAAATGGACATACTTATTGCCCGTACTGACGCATCTTTCTTATGACCTGAGAGTTGGTGATGATCTCTCCAAACACTAGGCAGTTATGCATCAAAGCAGTCCTATGAGATACTATCCAGGACACCACAATAATGTCTCTAGACAAGGAAAGATCATAATATAGTCTGAAATGTAATTTCTCTGGGAGAGATAAGGATAATAAATCTGCATAAGAGCTTATTTTTTTTTGGTGACTGGCTATTTAAAGAAACATCTATGTTATATATGGTAAATTAAATTAGGTTCTCTGCCTGGCATATGGATTGAGGCTTCCACTTCATTTAAATTCAGATCAGTTTTTAAATTCCTGTTTATTTTAAACCTACTCAAAGAGGTGCTTCTAGAATATGTATCACACAAAGCCTGTTAATCTCCTTACAGTCTCTCTAGTTCATAATCGAGGAATTAATAGCTACACCCTACAATTATTTGAGTTTTATTACATAGGAAAAGATGAAGGATGGAAAACAGGTTACTGGAAAACCAAAGGGAAAAAAAGATCAGACTATGTTGAATTAAAAGTAAAGGACATAAAAGAGAAAATGTCAAACTGAAATAAAAAAGATTGATGATGATGAGGAAAGCTGTCATGTGAGTATCTAAAGAAGAGATGTAACTGAAAACAAAATGATAAAGAGCTAGAGGAAAATGTCTGAGATTAAATAATAGAAAGCAATGTAAAGATAGATAAACCTGATGTACTTCCAGAAGGTGCAGGTGGAAGGTAAAGAATTAACTAGCTATTTTAAGAGAACAGGCATGGAAATTACTAAGGGTGTGAAGAGACTGCACTGATGTGAAAATAAATCTGGGGAAAGCAGTTCTGAAAATATTAAAACAAGTAATTTTGTGACTATAAAAAAAAGAAAGAAAAAAACCCACCTGATTTCAAAGTGTAAAGAGAGTGAGCTGTTGCCTGCTAGGATGTACTACTGGCAATCCCACAGGGAGAATATGAACAATTTATGGGGGGAGAAAGGAAATCTGTATCAATGAAGTCACTGATACTAGGGGGTTCCCTCCCCTCTCTCCCATTTAGCAGCAAACAGGGAAGTGGAAAATGCAGTTATGTGACAGCTCTTAGGTTTGGAGCTCTGCAGCCCAGGCAATCACTGCTACTTAACACTATACTATGCCGAGCATTTTTAAAGAACAATTTAATAAGCAGCATATCCCCAAGAAGCAATAGGGTGTCTCATAATTCTCCAGCTCCCAATGAGTGCAAGCGACCAAATCCAGATCCCACATGTGGAATTTTCTATGGCAGGAAGTCTATCTCTGTCTAGTACACAAATAGAGCTGTAGCTTTCCTCTAACCAAATGTGATCCTTTTTTCTGTTTGTCTCAGATTATTTTGTCATCCTTTCCCAATGTGAGTTTCATCTTATTTGGGGAATTTTCATTAGTGGATGGAGGAAGGATCAAACAGCAGTTTCATGCCATTTTACAAATTAGGAAAATCTGAGATTATTCCCAAATATTCTGCAGATTTTTTATATGATTTTGAAAGAGTAGTAGTGCAGTTTGCCAACTTTTAGGCAGAAGCAATAGCTCTCTTACTTCATAGGATTTCGGATGAAGAATAATTACAATGATATGATGATGAGAAGCTAATGTACACTCCAGATAGATGCTAATCCAAATGTCTGTGAGCAGGAATTTATAACCTTCAGGGGGTGCCACTTGTGGAAGTCTTGGAGAACTGATAGATTAGATTATTTCATTTGAGAGCTATTCCAGGCAAGTGTTATCCATATGAAACAAATTCTCTGGTAATGGGACTACATTTAATTACTCTATTTACATGTTTTATATGTTAGGATTTTGTTCCTATTATTCTAGCTACCAAATACATTATCTGTAGAAACTGCGGACGTGCAATGGAATTTGCAACCCAGGCCATTGACAAGAGAGAAACAAAGTTTTCCAAGTAAATAAACATGATCAAAAGTGAACAATATTGGACAGAAAGAAGGAAACCTGAGCAGGTGTCTCACTTCAGCACGCAACCGCATTAACAGGAATAACATTATTAAGTGTATGTCTAAAAGTGTGCAGTGCTGAAGAAAAGACAATCAATGACTACAAAACATTGGTTTTCAATTTTAATCTCAAGAAGAAACACAGCTTTATTTAAAATATCGTATTAATCATAAACTATCTGACAAAACACCCCTTTGCATTTCATATATCACTCTTCAGACTTACCAGTGTTTCCTGCCCTTTTGACAGAATTCATTGTCACTTGAGGTGTGGCAATCCAAAGCACTTACATAAATATGCTGTAGATTCATTCAATTACATTTCTCGGGTTAAATGACAAACCAGAGAACCCTGGAAGATATTTTCTGGCTCAGGTATCTCCAGGTGCAGGAGTGTTGGCACAATTCAAACAGTAGCACAGGGTGAGGTACAAGTGCTTAGGAACAGAAACCTCTAAAATTAGCTGCCTGGCTTAAAAACATAAAGAATCCTAGCTGAGTGTGCAGGTAGGAAGACAGGCTGTATTAAACAGAGATGTTGAAAAAGCACTATGATACTCATACTCTAATACAAACTGTAAGTGAGCCTAAAAAGCCAGCAGAACTCAATCAACTGAATCAAAGAAAAGAATTTGGCATGTCACAAAAATATGGGGGAAATAAAAGAAAAAAGATCTTCTTTTATAATGTCACCAGTGACCATCTAAGTATAACCCTTCAAGTCTCTTTCTTATGTGTAGAAGTGAATCAACAAAATAAACTTCGATTCTTAGAATTTGCTTGAACATCACTCAGAGAGCAGAGAGACTTTTTTCCCCTCTCCCTTTTTATGTGTATGAAAGGCCATTTGCAAAGTTCTATTTATAGAAAAAAAAAATAACACTATGGAAAGAAAAAAATCTCTAGAGTTAGACACATGTTAGATAAAGCCACATGTGAACTGAAGTTACACTGATAAAATGAACCCAGCTCTTTAGAAAGGATGATTTGTTATTCACTATGTCTGGTTTGATTAGCCCACTCCTTCACAGTATTTTAAAGCATAAATATGTAATAAAGAGTTCATGATACACATTAGGAAAAAGAGGGATTCTTTGAGCTTTACCAACATGGGAAGTTGTGAAAAGTTTCTTAACTGTCTCTAGAACTTTAAAGAACCTTTGTCCAGTTAAAGCACCCTGGCTTCTCATCCCTGCCATTTTACTTACCTTGTCTTGTATCCTGGTGTGTTTACTTAGCTACACTGTGAACCAAAAAGGGAACTGATTGCACTGACAGACAACCCAACAGAGAAAATAATGGATTTCAGTTGCATGAGCCTCACAGCTGCACAACTACCTGCCCCAGCACACTGAAAGGAAAGAGGGAATTAGCAGCTGGAGATGCAGACCGACTAAACCAGCACTGCTGCTGAAAACTATGTCAATTCCACACAGCCTATGTCCATTCACTTTAGAGTGATACAGCTTGCTTTGGTTTAATATTTTTTGGGCAGATAGCTTGCTTTCAGTCTACACCTTTCAACACTGTTCAGGTTACAGAGAGTGATGACCCTTGTAGGTGTTACAGTATTCATCATAGGGTTATAGATGCTTTTAATTAAGTTAATAATTTGGAAGTTAATGTTTAACAAGCAAACTATTGAAATATCTGTCTGGATTCAACACAACCAGTTTTTTTTTTGTGGAGGTGAGTTGTTGGCTTTTTTTTTTCCCCTGTGCAGCTGCTCAAACTAACAGGAGTCAGCAGTCTCACATGACCTGCATATTCTTTTGATGCCATGTGGAACTGAGAGCAGAGCTGAGAATGCCTCTGCATGCAGGAAGTTAAAGATTTTTGTATGGACCAGCAAAATATATAATACTTGGAATAAAAAAAAAATAAAATAAAATAAAAAAAAAACAAAATGACAAGAAGATAGAGTGTCCAGGTTTGTTAGCAGTAACTAGGAGCTTATGTTGTCAGGGACATAGGGTGGAACTGTTAGAGCTGTTTTCCCTATTGACGCTGGGACTTGTGATACATGCATGAGTTCTCATGGATTTTACGACATGAAATGCTCAGACCCAGAGTTGTTACTTCTTTTAATCTTTTCCTTTTAAAGCTCAAAAGGAAGATGCTGTAACTCTTGCACTTTTTTCCACAAAATAGAGTGTGTGGTGTGCATCCCTGAACCAAGAAGCAGTTTTAGTAATCAGGGTTAGCAAGAAATCATACCTATTAACTATTAAGTAATGGGACTCTTTCTTTTTTCATTGAGCCCTTATTTATATTGAAGAAATATGCCTAAAAGGAAGCTTATATATGCTGCTGCTAGTCTTACTGTCTTTATGTACATTTATAGAAAATAATTATGTGCTTATGTACCTTTATAACGAAGAGTTTTCCAAAACCCACCAACATGGCAACTTTCTACTCTGTGTATAGTTAAAATGAATATTGTCATTTTGTATCATATTAATGATCTAATTAACATGTTAAAGGATTAGCTGCTATGGCAGTGGATGCTATAGAAACCTTAGGTCATACAGATAATTAGAATCTGAAGAGGACTCCATCGCATGATACTCCAGAGCATGAATAAGAACAACTATGCTAGGCTTCTGCTTTAAACTGGCCCTTGGAGAAGCTTATGTCTCTTGAGTGACTGCAGTGAGAAGTTGGGGAGGTTTAGCCTAAGCTATAATTAGCTGGTGTATATTCCCCATAAGTACCAATGCAGAGACTTCCATCAACTTCAGTGGAACCTGAGTCAAATTGCCAGTCTGGCCTCTGCAAATACAGGATAATTTGTGAAGCTACCCTCACATTAAGAATTCTATTCTATTGCTTGCTTGGTGGAAAGAGAGATTCATAGCCTCAATTAATAAGTCCAACTTAAAATTTAATTTTTAATATTAAATATGTAAATCTGCTACTCATAAATCTATAACGTTAATAAAAATCTCCAGAGTAAAACAGGCACATAAAATGTGTTTGTATCTGGTCTTAGAGGGTGAAGTCTCTTTCTCTGAATAGCCACAGTATCTATGTATAAAAATATATCATTATTATTTCAAACCTGGAAAAATATGTAATTGGTCACGATGTAGTATTGAAAATACTACAGTTATTTGAGTGAAAATATTTGAGTGATATTCTTTTTGAAACTAAAATAACTTTCTTGTTACATCTGAAACATCAAACAAGAAAATCAATGCACAGAAGTAGATTAAGGAATAGCCTGAAGTGTTTCATATAAGGCAGTGTAACCATATAAAATCTGAAAAGGAAATATGAAGAACTCTTAGGAAACCAGGTGAGATGAGAAATCAATATTGTGCCCATGTGTAGCAAAACATCTGAGCTGAATTCTAGGAGAAAGCATTTCACTTAGATACTAGGTTTTTTATTTGCTTAGTTACTTTGCTTAGAGAGTAAGACTCAAGGAGGAGGCAGCAAGTTCATTCCAGCAAGGACTGTTTTTAAGTCATGGCTGCACCCATTCCTCTTAGCTCAGTACCATCTTTTCCCATACACCATTCACTACTCTGTGCTTTCCCCCATGTTGCTTGCATGCAACTGCTTATGAAGTCATGTAAATTCCACCAGGGAACTCATTCAGCCTAAAAATAAGCCTGTAGAAAACTACACAGGACAGAAATGAACTGTTGACAATGCAAGCAAGAACAGCCTGAACTGGCACTCTTACTAAGAGAAACAGATGAAAAAATGTGGCCTAAATGAGTAAATAATTGTTCAACGTGCTATTCAAGGAAAAGTGCTCAGTCCTCAATGAAGAGTTCCTATACAAACCAAATAGAAAAAGCCACACAGTTTAGCCTCTTTAGAAGAGATCTCATTTATAAGACTATGAACATATACTTACACTACTTGTTCTAAAAGAGGGAAATACCAGGTTTGCACAAATACTATATGTTTCCAAATTTCTCAATGGGAAAACTAATACCAATATTTAACCACTGGCTTTCTAGGGCTGTAATAAGCTGGTCTGGTACAAAGCAGATATTTGAAATGGATGAGTACTTTCCCCTGAGCTAAATCTGAATGTTAATGGGAACAAAATAGGTTTATTTTGGTTGCTAAACCACACAACTATTAGTTATTCCAACCTCAGAGAAAAAAAGAACAGGTTGAAAAAACAAAATTATTCAACTGTTATTGATGGCTGATCCTTAGAATTAGCAGAAACTAGTCTTGTAACCTACCTTGTGTCAATGGAAGTCTGAAGAGTATGGGTAACAATCAGTAAACAACATAGGTCCTCCAGACAGACACCAGAAGTTTATGCACACTTCAAGCAAACAGGCTTGTAATTCATAAAGATAGCACATAAAGTTATCTGTCACTGAAAATTCCTTCCCTTTTTGCCCAGGATGCTCAAGTATTTTGCCTTTACAATGAACATTTGAGTATTTCTCCTGTTTTCTACTTATAAAGGGAAGGGAGAGAAAAAAAAAAATGAAGTACAGTTTTATTTCTTTTTCTTTATCCATTTCTGAAGACTTACACTTCAAATTATGTGGAAATAATACAAACATAGGTGGAAATAAAAAAAGTATAAAAGAAATTTGGGTAACTATGTTACAAAAATTGAATGGGAAAAGAAGAGGAATTCAGTCAGTGATCCTTACCTATCTCTCTGGACAGCAAGGAGTGATAAAGAATACATTTATTAGTTCAGCTTTCATTCTATCACATATTTTCTTATATTTTAAATATGTCTGTAATGTATCCATGTGTTTTTAAGAAGAATGTTACATAAGATTTAAGAAGGAGACTATCCTTAGGACAGTTTTCAAAGGTCTAATATTTACTTCTTATCCTTCAGCTGACACTGAGATGCTTCATTTGCTCAGGAGAATGCCCTGCTTTTCCCAACCGAAATCATGACAATATAGATATAATTAAATGGCAGAGAACCTACTCTTCTCTTAAGACAGCATTTCATGGATGCTCCTGCAGTCTTGAAAATCATTTTGAAGGAAAGTGGTGGCTAAGATGCCACAAGCTATACTAAACTGATAATGTACTAATATAAGGTGCTACCCAGATGGACCATTACTGGGTATCTTGCATTGCAGTGGTGACTAAAATTCCCAACACTGAAAAGATTGTCTTTTTTCCACCATCATTTCTTTGTTTCTAAGTGTTAGCACATGCTTATTTGAGTTTACAGCAAATACTTCTTATAACCACCGTGTTCAAGCCGAGATTATGTGAATTTATTTCCATATACCTGAGCCATCTGTAAAGAAAGACTTTTAAACCTACCTAACCCATGTAGGATTCAGGCACGCAACCAGTGTAGGATTCAGGTAGAACAGGAAATAAACAAAAATACTCAGTTAACAGCATCTTCCTTTCTTGGAAGGCTGAGCATGAAACTAGGAACCTTATGATTTACACTTTTTAGGATTTTGTCATCCTTTCCACAAAGGATAAGACAACCAAGTTATACCTGCAGATACTTAGCCTAAAACAATACTACTGTCAAAAAAGTGCTACCTGGAGGAGAGGTTTATGCAGCTGAGTGGTATACTAGGACAGAGACCAAGAACACATTATATGTCAAGTGCTCTGCAACTACTACATGCCATATATTTATTTTCTCAGGAACACATATTTAGTAAGTGTAGCATAACAGTACTTAATGATGGCTGGTCCCTTGTCACCACTGGTGTTGTGAAGGCAGAGAGCTGTCTGCCAGCAAAGAAATTCTCAAACCAGAGGGCTTCTTTAAGGTCAGAACTCAGTTGGTTTACCAGCTTATGCAGCTAAGGAGAAGGGCTGAACACAAAACTAAAAAGGTACAAAAAGGCATAAGTTAAGCATGCTGTAACAAGCAGCAGGTTGGTATCATGCTCTGTACCATTGCTAGCTCACAGCCTATGAAAAAGAAAAGCAGCAGCAAATTGAAGAGGCAAGACCTCAGCTTAAAGTGGGTTGGAGGCTAATCTCCTCCACTAGACTTGGCTCAGAAGCTGTCCATTTTCACCATTCTGAAATGTTGGGACCTGAGGATGTCCTCCCACATTAGGTTTTGGTAGCGCAGAAGCTGCCCTTTGAAAGGGCTGTTGCCAAATTAATGAACTGACTTGCTAAAGGATTAGAGTGAAAAGAATAACTATTTGCATTTTGGTAAGTGTATTATTTATCAAGGCAAATAAAACAATTGTCTGAGAAAACTATCTTTTCCCAGTAGTTACTGGACAGTGGTTTGTGAGGGTGTGAAGATGACTAGCAGCTATTGCATGATTGTACAGTTTTTAAGTTATGCAAAGCCAATAGGATGCCTGCCTGTAATCACAGAAGATACACATATTTGTGCTGTATTTGGAGGGTTTGGGGCAGGACTGCAAAAGGATTACCAAAGGAAATTGCAGCTACAACAATTCACAGGAGTAATTATAATCCCCTGTACACCAGCCTGTGCCCTGGACAAGCTGGATGAGAATCTCATCTCAGGCTCCCAGGAAGCAGCTCGCCCACCAGCAGGTTCATTCCACACAGCACAGCTATTCCCTTGTACCACAAGGCAGACATTATGCTTCATTTCACTTGGGTGATGCTTGAAGTTAGTAGCAGTTTGTTCTCCCCTCTGACCTTATCTTGCCCCCAACAAACTTTCAGGAGTCCGTGCAGATATTTTACGTATGGATTTAATAAACAGATCTCCATCAAATACAAACTACCCAACAGAGGAACAGCTTGTATAAACGTTATGCATAAATCTGCCGTCATCACAGACCACTCGGGCTTTGCTCTCATGGTTACCATGATATCATCACAATCCCTCAGAGTGCATGCTGCCTTCCCTCTCACCACCAATGTCAATTATTAATGCCTGTTCATCATAACAACACATCAGCTAGGAATGTTTTTTGTTTCTCCCTGTATATCTTAAAAAAACCCTACTCACTTCCTTTCACTTCACAAAAGTACTTGTAGGAAAAAAGGTGTTTGCAGATATCTGAAAGGAAGTATTTGCTTCTCCTGGGTTAACTGGCCTGCTAATTACCCACAGCAAGTGCAGTGGGCATTGAGCTCTGAAGAAGAGATAAGTGAGGCAGGTGGGAAATGTTTATCCAGGCTAGAAAACATACTGTTCCTGGTGCCAAAACAAACAGGTGCAGATTTTACTGATGCAACAAACATGGAAACAAACCCAAACAAATACACAGTTGATGGGGTGTATTTCTGTACCACAAACAGTACCTGCAAACTGAAACAAAAGATGTTGTTTCCTGGTGGAGACACTTGAAAAGTTCAGACTTCTCTACCTCTGAATTCCAACATGGATTGTACCCAGGGGACTTTAAGAAAGTTCTCCCACAGCAGATGCTCAGTGAAGGAGGTTATATGATATATTAAGATGCTGAAGGAAGTTATTTGGTATATTAAGATCACAATTTTTTCCTGGTGGTCTGAACTCTGGTAGCAGCTTGAAATGTGTGACAGTACAGCCAATGGAAAAGCTACCTTAGCAGCATCATCCTGCTCCCTCAGTTGTTAGAGTACACTGGATGGCTGAGGGGTTAGTGGGCAGCCCTGAGTCAGATCCAGAATCACACTAAAACATTAATAAATTAGTGGATACAACCTGGAAGCTGTTTTCTTTTTCATGAAGTGACCAATGTGCTTCATGTAGGAGAGCAATGTTAGGATGTGTGAAGTAAACTAAACCAGAAGATGCACACCAGCTTCTAGTGGTGTTCTGTTTACAGAAACAGCATGTGGCTCATCTGGAACAGCACACCTCACCCCCAAAAGGTACAGCATGAACTCTGGATCCTCAGCACCAACTCTTTTACTCAACAAACTTATTCTACTAATAATCCCTACAGATTCCACTGAGAAACTCTAACCTAAACTTTTACCATCTATTTTGGATCAAATTAATTTAATCTCCTTTCCACTGCATTAAAAAAAAAAAAAAAAAAAACAAAAAAAAACCACCAACGTTAGACTAATAATGTAGCTTCCTGATAAACTATTTATTCCACATTGGTCAATGTAAAACATTTGTTTGTTGAGCTTATTAGCTAAGAATATTAACAAATAAGAATATTAACAGCTAAGAATAATGAAAGCTATGAGAGTACTGTGGCAAAACATGCATACTACCAAAAAACTGAGATGCAACAAACCACTTTTTAATGCCATGCAAAGACCTTAGCTGCTTTCTAAAAACACGGTCTCATCAGAGCAGTTAGAAATTGGCTGTGAAGGTACCTATAAAAATCACATCCCATGTTCAAAACTTATGGAAGTTTTCAAAAGTCTTGTAAATTTACAGGAAGAAGTACTTCAGCAATTCTTCTGGCTCAGAGTCTGAGGTGGAGAGGGATGGGCCGCTGTTCCATGCTTGAGTAATGAGGTGTGCCACAGTGGTGTCAGTTCTGGGGAGGTAGAGGTTAAATTATTTCACTGTACGTTACTGTCCACTTGTGCTTCCTAGCCAAAGACAGACAATAATATTCTCCCAGATATCCAGCCTCGGAGCTGAAGCTCTCATCCTGATGAGACCACTAATAAATGAGTAATTAATGGGGACAGCTTAAGCAATATCATAGAATCATAAAATAGCTGGGTTGGAAAGGACCTTAAGATCAAGTTCCAACCACCTTGCCACGGGAAGGGAAATCTCACACTAAAATGTGGCACCCAAGGCTCCATCCAACCTGGCCCTGAACACTGCAGGGATGGAGCATTCACAGTTTCCTTTGGCAACCCATTCCAGTGCCTTACCGCTCTCACAATAAAGAACTTCTTCCTTATACCTAACCTGAACTTCCCCTATTTAAGGTTGAACCCATTACCCCTCTTCCTATCAGATATATCTTCCCATATACCTATTACCATGATGATAATTACTCACAGTGGATTTACTAGGCACTTCACTTCACTAGTCCAGGGTATGGAGAGGCCCAGTCTGAGGAAATGGGTCAACCTGCTTGTGCTACTGCGGAGCCTTGGGCACTGACTCAGTAACAGAGCCTTGGTACTCCTTGGCTGTAGAGAATGTAGAGAGCTTTCATCTATGCATGGGGAGGTACGTGCTAGTTACTTTTGAATAGCAGAAGCATTTCTGAAAATAGCTCCCTTACTGCATCGCTGTACTACAAAAGCACGTGGCTGCAGATGTAACATAAGGCAGCTTGTGCAGTGTAGTTTGACTCCCTAGCTTCCTGTGCACTTTCTGCAATTAATCCTTGAACTCATTAACCAACCTGAACCATGAAGTACTCCCTGTTTCTGATCTTTCTGCTGCCCAGAAATGTAATCTTCCCAAACCTACAGAAGGGGAGGCAGAAAAGAGAACAGGATAAAAGCGAATGCTTCATTAAACATCAGGTTCTAGAAGGATTTCCTGCAGTATTGCAGCATCTGGCTATGGAATATCACAGCACAAGGCAGCTGCTGCCCAGGGTGTTCATGTGTGGGCAGAAGTACTTATGGCCCTCCTCTTTTATCCCTCCAGTACAGCTTCTTATAAAACTTACTTCCTCCTGACTATACTTTCTATAGTAAAGAAAAGGAATGCCTTCTACAGGAAAACTAATATACTCAGGTAATCACTAGTGTGTGACCATCTTTTATTTGAAATATTGAACACTGTATATGACCAACTCTGAAACACTTGATAGTCTCAGCTCTCAATCAAAGCAAAGTTTAGTTTAGATTTTTAGCTTTCAAAAAACTGTCTTAGAATCCTGAATGTCTTCACATACCCATAATTGTTCTTTTTCAGCTTCACTGTTCCTTTATTGTTGGCATTTTCACTAGGAAAATCTGCAAAGTTCTCTGAGATTATTTTTTAATTATTCTGAAGATGTGCTTACCTGAGAAATAACAGATAAGTTATTTAGTAACCTCAGTGGAAACTATTCTTAAGAACATTTATATGTGAGGTTACTGCATTTTTCTTTAAGTCTTGCTTAAATCCAAGTCTTATCCACTATACTCCATCATCCTTACGCATTTTCCAAGTTCTTCAGCTAAAAAACTTATTTTTTTTCCTCCTTTCCTTTGCAGCTGCTATCTGTAAACTAAGTAATTTTCAAAAGTATTCCCAGATGCCTTTTCTTGTTACTCAGTAGTCCATTTCAGTGATTAGTACATGATATCTTTTAGTGTACTAATCTATGTGGCCTCACTCTATGCAAGCTATTTACCATAATTGTTCATTTCATATATTTCTTGAGCAACCATCTAAAAATAAAAATGAGAAATCTGTATTTCAGAGCATGCTATCAGCATATACCAGTAGACTTAAAAGGGTTAGCTTCTCAGCCACTAAGTAAAACAGAGAGAAAATATTACACTAGAAAGAAAATCAAAATAATCTATACATGGCATACTTGGTTCATACCAGCTAACTTCCTATCAGTAGTGCTTAGAAAATGCTTACTTCTGATGCCTTTAATTTCTTTATGAAAAACAGAAATCCTGCTGCTCAGTGAATATTCCTTCAGATTCTTGTTGGCACAATTAATGCTATAGAAGAAATTCCTTTGTTATCCTGTGCTAACTAGTGACTATGATGTAGGTAATTGTTCAAAGAACTGACAGCATACAGGTACTTATTCTAAAGAATTATCAGACACACGAGCATGCTGAATAATAATATGTAACTTCTTACGAAATATTTTGCTAAAGTTACTCTACAAAAAGTTTGAGGAGATCTGAACTGCTATTAAAAACAGATGGCATGACTCATTTGTTAAACTGTCAAGAAGAATCAGGTTGATCTTTCTTTTGTGAAGTAAGTCAAAGCACTCCACCTGCATGATGAGTCAAAGTTCTTCCCTATACTTCAATTACCTGCCTGAAAGAGCTGTGATATTTAGCTCAACCTCTAGATGAAGGCGCTGTAACTCTTTGCAACTTCTCCTTTGATAACCCTGAAGAGCCTTTTCAACTTAACTATTGTGTCTATAAAATCTTACCAGAGAACCAGGAATAACAGCCTACAAGTCAAATTCACAGGCTGCGCAAGCTCTCTTGCTGCAGAAGCATATGAGGACATGGTTGAACACTTTAGCAGGAGGAACTGCTTGAAAGTCCTTTTCCAAGTATCAGAACATACCCTCAGGAAACTGTGCATTAAATGGAAATGACAAGTCTTGGAGACTGCTGCCATCTAGGTAGAAGCAGGTCTGAAACAGGTATTTCACCATACCTCGATCTGTAGTCCATACAAAGATGCCCTCATGCCACATCCAGATGTCAGCAATATCTATCTCCCTGTAAGTTTTTCAGGACACTCTGGGGCTTATCACATGTACTAGTTTGGGCACACCACAAAAACGCAACTTACCTGCAAAGAAAATGCCCATTTTTTCCACAGACACGTATTAAAAAATGCCATCTGTTTTTCACAAGATGTCCTAGGGAACATAGTTTCTGTTTGGACTGAGACAGAGGAATAGTCTGAATGGGGAGACAAACCTCCGTGAAGAGGTATTTTCTCCCTTGGTGAGTGGACTATGTTCAGATGATGTCAGACACAGCTCTTCACTCATGGGACACAGTTGCCAAGACCACATCCAAGGCAACCCTAGTTACTAAATGCAGTGAGGCTGGAGACTGTGACACTTTTATTCATGTTAACAGATGGGCAGAAACCCCCAATTTGTTCAGTGCGTGTAAGAGCCCTAAAATATTGTGAAAATAGCCAGTGATTGACCTGATTATCATGCTGACACTAACAAATCAAGAAGTTATACCATCCACTGAAGCCATCTGTTGGCAGGCAGGGTGGATACAACTAGAGATGCTATGGTGACAACTCAGAGCATGTAAATTATATGAGGATTTTCCTAGTGGGTTGACATTATGGGAACAAGTTTTGGGAAAACTACTTGGGAGAAAAAGGAAATCTGCCCTCTGCTACGCCTGTTATGGTAATGAAGTTTTCAGTTATCTCATCTGAAGTTTTCAAATCTAACTTCATAAGGAATATGAATGCCTTCAGAGGTATCTTGCGCGTTATCCCACTGTCATGGTTTAAGCCCAGTAGCGAATCAGCCACACAGTAGTTAGCTCATACCTCCACCTTCCTCCCCCTGCTCCTGGGGGTTGGGAAGGAGAATCGAAAGAATGTAACTCCCACAGGTTGAGGTAAGAACAGTCCAGTAACTAAGGTATAATACAAACCACTGCTGATACCACCAATAACAATGAGAAGGGAAATAACAAGGGAAGGGAATACAATCACTTACCACCTGCCAACAAATACCCAGCCCACCAGCCCACCTGAGCAGTGAACTACCCCTTCTGGGTAACTGCCTGCAGTTCATATAGTGGGAATGACATACTGTGGTATGGAATACCTCTTTGGTCAGCTTGGGCCAGATATCCTGTCTCTGCTTCCTCCTGGATTCCCCTCCTCCCTGGCAGAGCATGAAACTCAGAAAGCCCTTGGTCAGATTAAACATTACTGAGCAACAACTAAAAACATTGCTGTTATCAGCACTGTTCCCAGGCCAAAAGTCAAAACCACAGCACTGCACCAGCTACTAAGAAGGAGAAAAATGACTGCTACTGCTGAACCCAGGACACCCACATATTGCTACATGTCTTTCCCAGATCAAGGGTTCTTTAGGTATTGTCACATGTGACCACTATGTAGGTTCAGTCAAACTAGAACTCTAAAAATACGTTTATTCTACGGTTTTCATCAATCAGAGTTTACTACTGCTGCATCTACTACAACTTTGAAAGCATACTGCAGCATGAAGAGGGCCTAGAAGGATGGTGGAGAGGGACTCTTCAACAGGGACTACAGTGATGGGACAATGGGTAACTGGTTCAAGGTAAGTTCAGGTTAGATACAAGGAAGAAGTTCTTTACTGTGAGGGTGGTGAGATACCAGAACAGGTTGCCCAAAGTTGTAAATGCTCCATCCCTACCAGTGGTCATTGCCAGGTTGGATGGAGCCTTGGGAGACATAGTCTAGGGTGAGGTGTCCCTGCCCGTGGCAGGTGTGTTGGAAGCAGATGATCTTAATGTCTTTTCCAACCCAAACCATTCTATGATTCTATGAGAAAACTTTAATATTTTAATGTGCAAGGATGAACTGACATACTTTGTATATACACGTTTATTGGTGGTGATACATGATTTTAGGAGACAGCAAAAGTTATTGAAAATTACCATTCAAAGCTGTGACTCTTAACATCTTCACTATACATAAGACTAATATTTTATGATTGGTACTTTAAAACAATAACCACAATATGTAGAAATTTGCAAATGATGGCAGCAAATTGGGGGGGGGGGGAGAATTAACACCACTTCAACACAACTCTTAAAATACAGTTTATGTAACTATTTCCATTCTTGATGAGTATTCTAGATTTGGATGGTAATAAAAACAGTAAATCACAATAGCACAAGCAGAGGGTTTTTGTTGGTAGCAGCAGTGATTTTGCTGCAAAAGAGTTACAAACTGGGTAGAGTCATGAACTGTCCTGTTCTCATGAGATCTGGAGGGAAACTGTAAACTTACTTAACAATAAGTCTAATGTGCAAGGATAAAATTTGCAGGCATAGATTTCTAAAGACAAGAGTAGTGGCCTCACTGTACTTCCCAAACCAACAGGATGAGATTTTGCCAGCACTAAATACTTCAGAGACAATTCAAATAATCAAATAGAAATCCAATAATCTAGTAATTATATCATGACTGTTACAGATGTACTTTTTTTATTTACACTACAGTTATTTTTACTTCTCTAGTTCATCAATATGGAAGTAATCTTCACTCTTCTATTTCTTAATTAAAGGAAGAACGATTTTAAAATACATCATTAGTTTTCAAGATGTATGTTTCAGTTCTGTTATAATCAATCCTTTGCCAAAGAATATTCCTGGTAGCAAAGAGTATCTGATGTCAAATAAAACCACATCATAAACTGATTTACTTTGTGTCTTTTTGTGTTAGGTTTTACAGTAGCTCTGTATTTGTCTTTTGAAGAGTTGGAGGAGAGGAATGTATTAGGTTTTTTTACTTCCTTCAAGTATATATATATGTACTGGATTTTTAACCACTATCTACAGCAGTAATATCTCAGCTGCTGAGAAGGGTTGTGTTCGTGTGTCATATCATACAGACTGTGTACATATGTGCTACCATGGTCTTTCCTAGAAAACTTGACTGACAGTTATTAAACATAACACATCATGGTAAGGTCTTTGGTCTATTCACATTTTCTCTCATGGATTTGTCTGATTTTCCATTTTTTTTTTCAACCCATTCTTTACTGGTTTAGTCAGAGAACTGTTCAGGATGCAATTTTCTATCACCTTTGCTGCAGTTTTCTGTTTGACCGTCCAGCTTCATATCTATGTGTATTTTTTTCTAAATTTCTAGATGTCCTCAATTGGATTTCACTAGGATTACATTTTGCATAAGCAAACCCAGGACTAATAGTCCTGTCTACTCTCTGTAATGCTCTTCACAATGTTGCCAATTTTTACTAAAAGACAGCACATCATGTATATGCCTTGGGGGCAACGCTACTCTTCACACCTCAAACGCTTTCTACTGCCTTAAGGTAAGGTTGACTATATTTTCTGCAGCATGCTATTTATTTGACTCTGGTCATACTAGCACTGCAATTGCTAGCCTAACTGCACAGTTTCATTCAATAAGGAGCTGACATTTTCCCTGGTTAGTGCCAATCTGTTCTACTGACTTTCTTGTAGCTTTAATTAATCTGTGCATTGCGAACTCTGATCCCATGATATACAGGTAGATTTACAAACTAGCAAGACTGAACAGATGGCCTTGGCTGCCACTCTCATCTTCTGAAAGGGTGCTGGTGAAAGCACCTCTAATACAGAAAGTATAGGTGCATATTTAAATGTTGGGAAATTCCCGATCTGCATCTAAAAGTCAACAAAAATGGGTGTGTTACAGACACAAAAAACGTTAAATCAGACTTACTATTGAAGATGATTGGTCCTGTACATGGGCTCAGTCTTATATTTGGAGAGATGAGCAAAACTAAATCTAGCCTAAGTTCAGAAAAGTAACTTCCAGAATTTTAGGATAGCTAACATTGAATGTAAGTTTTGTTTTTAAAGCCTTGAAGAATATGCCATAATAAAGCCAGATGAACACACAGTTTCCCCAGACTCTTCCCCTGCAAAATATCAGCCAGGTGGATTCACTAATGTGACAGCAGAATGGAGAGATCTGTGGGTGAAAAATTACTTCTATAGGGAATTCAAAGCAAAATGTTAGCAATACAAAAGAGATTCCAACCTAGAAGTTTTACAGTGCTCCCTGGCCACTGTGCCAAGCCATTCCACATAAAAGTCAAATCTGTTCCACCTGATTCTTCCTACATACTCTATAATAGTTGAGTACGACTGTGAACATGACCCTAGGGGCTGGTGAGTAGGATGTAGGATGTTTGCAGAAAAAAAAGTAACCTGTTTTGGAAACAATATCCCCCAATATACATACCAGAAGGACCTGAGACTGTCTGTTAACTTATAGTTGCAGGGCCATCTACTTCCACTCTTCTCTGTTACAAAGTTACTCAGAAGTAAAGAGGCAATTACTGCGGCATAAAAAAAAAAGTAAAGCTGAAGTAGGAGACTATGGACAACTTGGTACATTTTGGAGAAATACATACAGGCTTCACACTGGGACAGTTCATCTTTACAACAACAAAATGGGTATATCTTCTTGCTGAAAATATTGAGAGAAAAGCTTAATTTTCTTTGGAGCATTTTGCAATTTCTCATAGTTGTCTGTACTCCCCCAGTCCATGTCAGGTAAGAGCAGTGTGTGGGGGGAGAACAGCATCCACTTGCTGGAAGCAAGGCAGAGTGAGAGCAAAAGCAAAAATACCGATTACAATACAGTCAGGCATGACTGTACTGGAGTGCTACCCACTCACCAACTGCCCATATCTGTGGGTTGTCTCTAGTTTTACTACAGTTAAAGAAGTGTTGCATTACTTGTTGTTCAGATAGACTGCATTAATTTAAGTACTGTACTGGTTTTCCCTGTTATTTTAAAGGATGGGTTGCTTTTTTAGGCTTGTTTTGTTTTCTTGGGACACAGACAATTACAACTCTTTTGATTGACAAGCACAAGACAGTTTTATCATTACAGACCCATTTGGTTTGCTAGTTTTTAAATCTAAATAGCTGTATAGATAATCTCAATGTGGGTAATGTGCAGCCTTACAAAGCATGTTATACTAGGCCAAAATGAATCCAGAACTTTCCTCCATGTCCAGTTATGTATATTTGACTTTTGTACCCAAGAGGCAGAAGTGAAAGAGAAGACAGGTCAAGTAGGGAGGAAAAAAAGAAGATAAGTGGCAACATCTATATACGTTAAGAGAAAACAAAAACTGGCTTGAGTATAAAATGGTAGATGACACAAAGAAGAATAAAAAAGAGGTATACAATTCTATGAAGAGAAAAGAAAAGAAAATAGGTTGTAAAAGAAGAAAAAAAGAGTCACAATGGGTGAAGTTTATTCCCTCTTAAACGACATCTTGAAAGCAGCCTTAATGGCTGACCAGAGTGAAGATCTGTCTTAAGTAAAGGTTACCTTAAAAGCAAAGCTGCATCACTTTTGGTTCCACTTAATTATTAAAAAATAAAAATAGAAAAGTGAGCAAAAAAATGTGTACCATCACAGAATCCCATTTCAGACTGTGCAAGTGGAAGAAGTTGTACTGGTACGTCAGCATGTTCAGTTCATGCAGCAAAAAGGATATATTTTGGTACTAGCACTGATCTTCTCAACTGCTTTTCCATCATATGAGTCATCAGTGACATAGATCTGTATTTTAAAGGAGTTACAAAAACATATTCACAAAATGACCATCTCCGAATGATCATCTTAGCTACTGCTGAGGACATTCAGTTGTGATTAATGTCCTGGCCTAGGAGAGTTGTTAGTCACATGCTTAAACGAAATTTACCTAATCTGAAATAATTTCTGTGAGATTATTCATATGCTTGAACTTCAGCAAGTGCTTCGCCATGAAGAAGCCTAAACTCCTAAACTCTGTCTCCATCATTCTGCCCACACTGTAATCCGCCATTTTGCTATTGTTATTTTGACTATATGCTGAAACTCATCAGGTCCTTTGTTGATATTTCAAGTACTGCTCAGCTGTGAATTTAGGGAAAGAATTTAGATTTGTACTTATACCAGCCTATATACTAGGGGAAGGTGTCAAAGAAGGGCTGGACAAAAAGTTAAATGATTGAACAGTACCTGGATGTGTTTGTCACAGTGTGACTTCAAGAAGGTAAATACTGCAGTCTGTACATTTTATATCTCTTGTGCTACATGGTAGGAAAATGAAATTATACCTAATTAATAACTAAATTACTTACCTTCCTATACAATACGCAAACAGAATGAACAATGCTAGCAAAATTAAAATCTGAAATAACAGAATCCCAGACTGGTTTGGGTTGGAAAAGACCTTAAAGCTCATCCAGTTTCAATCCCCTGCCACAGACAGGAACACCTTCCACTAGACCAGGTTGGTCCAAGCCCTGTCCAACCTGGACTTGCTATAAACACTGCGTGATATCCAATTAATAGCAGCAGAATAAATTTATTATAAACGATACAAAGAAGCAATAAGCAAAGCAGTGCTGGGTGTGCGGGGAAGTCCCTGCTTCACTAACATGCACACCAGGGATAATACAGTTACTTGTTTTATAAGGCCTATACATACATATTTATTAAGGGGGTGTAACATGTAAATTTGTCCCCTCTTCATATGATAATTAGTTTTGCAAGTTCTTTCCGCATGCGCATTGCCTCCTGGTGGTCGTGGATGAGGGTCTCGGGATGAAGTAAGAGTATTCCTCAGTCACATTTGTCCCAGTTTTTAGGGTTGAACTTTTTACCTTCTTCCCTTGCGCATGTCCCTTCTTAGTTCTCCTACCCCCTTCTCGACTGTCCTTGGGAGTCTGCAGTCTCTGCAGCCTCATAGATAAGGGGTTTCTTGCAGTTCATCACACTTATGTGGTTTTGTTAGTTCAGCATTGTTTTATGGTCTTGCAAATTCTTTCTTGGATACTATGCTCAGGAACATCCAGATTTATAATGGTTACATATCTATCATGCACACACCATATGTAGTTTTTCAACTGTGAGTACAAATCATTTAGTAATTTTTCTCTCCTACCAACCTTGCTTAGTAACTGAATTAACCATAATTAGCAAATTAATAGTTTACATTTATTACAGCCTTGAACATCCTCATGGCGAAGTCACCCACTAGAAATTTTGTGCACAGCACATGTGAAAGGTATGTGTGAAGGAGGTGTGGACTTACATATATTGCCCTTTAGCTGCGGTGTAACTGACAACGATTGCTTCCCACTTCAGAGTCTACATCTGCAAAACCTCTCCTGGAGGCAAATACTCACAGGACACAGTAGGTAGTACTGTTCAGGACACACAACAGATCCCAAGCAGCATTACAATGTATGCCTAATTTTTCCAATAGTATTAATGGTTAGGCACTTCACCCACCATTTGACACAGACAAGTCCAGCTGTCTTCCGTGAGCTGTTGCATCAGGTCAAGAAGAGACTTTTGATTTCAGTGACTTTGCAATTACTCACAGAGATGTCTGTTCCATGGTGAGATAAACAGCAGGTAGTTACTTACACATGTAATTGATGAGAAGCATCTAGGCAATGACTAAGGCCAAGCTCTTATTAACAGAGAAAAACACTGACAGAACAGAACCTTTAGTATTATTCTATGTTATTGAATAAAAATAATTTTAAATCAATAGCCATTTTGAGATTCACTGACCATCACCAAAGAAAAAAAAAGGAAGAGTTGGGAACAAACGTATTTCCTGATTAATATTTTGTTTGCTGTCTGGGGGCTGATATTCTGAGTAAACCTGAAAGTCCTCTAGTTATTTTCTAAAAGGGTTAATTTATGAACAGCAAACTGTAATGAGCTAAAATAGCATCAAATTTCATAATTTATGCTATTTATGAGCTTAATACTATAGAATTATGCATATTGTAGCTGTTACATATACATGTGTAGGTACATGCATGGAAAACTATGATTTCTGTTATTTACAGATCATCTAATAAATTAAAAGTATAAAAGCTGATTTGTTTATCTTATCACACAGGGCTTTAGGGTTTAAAATAATTTAATAAAGATTTCAGATGAAGCTGGAATAGTTGGTGACTCATAGGTCATCAGTGGGTGGCAGGTGAGAGAAGGGAAAGCCTAAAGCAGTTAAGGTTTTAATGAGACTCAGAACTAGTTTTCAATTCATAACATTATTAGTTATTTTTTCCCTGTTATTTTAACCATTACACAATGTCAAATATATTCTCTTTTTTTTTTTCTCCACTTTTGTTTAATCTAATTTGTTCTTTCTTTTTTTTCCAGAATTTTTTTAAGGTGGAAAAAGATTTTATAAGAGTTTCAAAACTGAAGCATTAATAAATACAATGAAATTTTAGCCATTATGATATTCTTCAAAGAGAACAGTTTCAGTTATCAATTTTGCTTCTTCAGACAACGCACGATTTGAGTAAAAAAGTACTATGGAAATATTATCATTTTTGTGATGCGTCTTATACACCGTGTGTTTATTTAGAATTGAACTTGTAAAGAGAAGACAGGCCTTGACAATCTTCTGCCATTTCACAAGTAAATCCAGTTGAATATGTTAATATGTTTCAAGACAGCTGTCTGCCCCAGACAGCTGCGATTTCATGACAGAGGTAGGATCCAAACTTTTGGATGCTATATTTTAATGTAACAGACAATTCTACCCAAACTTCCCAAAATTCATCCCTGTTGATTTTCTGAAGCTGTCAGTTTTCCATTTATTTGGTTTCAGTCCTAATCTTACGATGGGGAATATCTCCCACCACTCTGATGGGAGGCAGCCGTATCTACAGCAAGGATTCCTTCAGACAGGTGAATGAATGGATGAGTCAGCTGGACTGGCCGAATAACAAGAGAGTGAAAGCAACACACAGCATTATCCCTAATACCAAATTAAGTTTGAAGAGTTTTTGAATACATAAACTTCTTTCAATAGCTTCTGGCCTCACTTTTCATAGGTTTATGTCCTTACATAGACAAAAAAAGCCTGGCTTCATATCGTTTTGCCTGGGAACCTGTATCATCAATGTATGCTGGCAGGGCACACAATTAATTTACTTCTCACTTAAAAAACACAAATAAGATGGTTCTGGTGCACTCCATTCTTCTTCCACTCTCTCTAGCTTCTCTGATCTATTCTGTTATTCTTTGACAATGACTCGAGGGAGCAAACACCACCACTCTTCTCTACACACAGGAGCAATAGAACTTCTTGTACTAAGCAGAAGGACTACAGGACAAATGACACTCTACCAAAATCAAAATAGTTTCACCGAACCTTTCATTATCACAGAAACCAAGAGATAAGGCAAAAGAAAGTGTGAAGATTCGTTCACAACAAACCTCTGCATTCCTTTCACTCTCAGAATGGGAAGCAAGTGCTGAGGCTGAAACCTCTTTGGGTCAACTCTCTGCCTGACAGTCTGGAAGAGTGTTCTCTCCCTTTTCAGCTGCTTAAGACTGTGACCTACCTGAAATCCTCAGCTTTTTTCTACATTTGTAGAAGAGATTTTCTTATATGTGCTCTGAATAAAGAAATAAATAGTGATTCTCACCACAGTAAAAGAAACAAAGAAACGGCCCAACCACTGACACAGTAACACCACAGAACTGGGGTATCTCCAGAATGTTTTGCGGAGAGCTGACAGCGTAAGATGCAGAAAATCGTTATTCCATTCCTACTAATTCATAAGGGTGTGCCCTAATTCTGCAGCAACATGACAGTTTGATGCTGAACATTCCTGCAACCTCAACTTCTATTAAAGAACCTTCACAGCATGTTGAATATCAGCTCTGAACTGAGAAGAGGCAGAGGATTACTAAACTCTGCAAGACTAATATAATGGTTAAATCTAACTCAAATCTTTTAGAAGTCCAGGATTTAACATTAATGCATCGTAAGAGTCATAATTCTTTTTCTACTAGTAACAGTCATAAAAGGATCCTAATCCAGCATCCTCACTATGACTGCAAGACTTATATTGTATCCAAGAGTGGTACTTGTAGCCAATGACAAGCCTGTGCAGATATATTCCTCCTTCCCGTGGTTCCACCCATGACATTATCATACATATGTCTCACACATACACTCTGAAGGCAAACATTCATGCACATTGTATTTTAAAATCTCTAATGTAAAAGCTTCCCTTGGTAAATCAGGATGACACCAAGCTATGTCTGCTGTTGACACTAGTTTAATCATCTTTGTGCACACACATCATAAAAACTTTAGAGGCAGTGAAACTGGTTTTAAGTGTTTTGATTTTTTTAATTATCTTTTTTTCCTGAAAAGCACACATTCTGTCAATTTAAGAAAAATGTTTTTCGCATGCATATATTATTCAGCTCAGAGAAGAGAAGGTTCAGGAGGGCCTTACAGTAGCTTCCAGTGCCACAAGAAAGGGGAGAAGGGCTTTTTACAAGGGCATGTAGGAAGAGGACAAGGGTGAATGGCTTTAACCTGACAGAGAAGAGATTTAGATTAGATGTTAGGAAGAAGTTCTTCTCTGTGAGGGTGGTGAGGCCCTGGCACAGGTTGCCCAGAGAAGCTGTGGCTGCCCCATCCCTGG
>JASSUY010022960.1:0-28306 GCA_032466535.1 Forpus xanthops
AAGCCAAAAATCCAAAACACAGTGCTCACCAGCTACTACTTAAAGAAAAATGACTGCTGCTGCTGAACCCATGACATGGCTTCATCAGATTGCAAAATGCTGTACCACTATCTAAATTAATTCTTTAAGACAAAGTAAATTGCTACATTAGCCTTTCAAAATTATTTTCTATATGGTTTGCATTATTGCAAGCTTTTGGTCAGAAATAATGTCATTCCTCTTAATTGCTTTAAATGAGACTAGGAGATATTGTTTCTACATGCTCGTCAACACACTGATTTATTTTTAAAAATATGCTATTTTTTTTAAAGGCTTTTGTCCATTACTATAATCAATGTAAATGTAAAGTGTATGTGGAGTTGGAAGAGCACCATCCCTTGAAGTTTGTATGGGGCACCAACTGCTTGCCAGAGCTGTGTTCTCACTTTTCTTCTTGTTTGTTTATTTGTCAGTTCAGTGTCTCTAATCTTGTTTCCATTTCATTGAGCAGTATCTTGCATGCCAGGGCAGAGCATACCTGCTCTTTGATAGGTATGACAGCAGAAACATGTAAAAATGCCTCCAGTTCTGTCTGCTACCAGCATATAGAATACATTTTCCTCCAAGTCACATCCTTTCTTATGTCTGCCTGCAATTTTTTTTTTTTTTACAACATATATACTTTTTTACTTGCATTGACAACTCCTAGAGAATACACAAAAATACACCAAATAACATGTATGGGCGAAGTTACTCTATTAGTGAATAGAGTAACTATAAGACTCAGGGGAGGTACCCTCCTTTGTTGTTATCCTTTTTAGATAAGTCTGTTTTCTGTAATAGAGCTACAGAAACAAAAATGTAATGACCATAAAGACATAGAAACAACTCACTATTTGGGGGATTTTTTTCTGAGTAAAAACTGCTGAACAAAATTCTTATTTAGTTCTTACTTGTTACAATAACTCTGTAACGTCAGAACTAGCAGTCAAAGTCCAAGAAAGATAAATTCAAGCTGTTTTCCTGCAGTGGGAAACAGCTTCAGGATGATGAGGCTTTGAGATGTAGAGTTATTCTTGCTGTTCACTGATTTACCTCCCTCTATTTTAGTGAGTAAATCTAGTGGTAGGTGTATTTCCCCCTGCAGAAACGGCATAGCTTTTAAATCTACTACATTGGGATTCTCCTGTGAGTTGAGAACTGATAACAAGCGCATGTCTATTCAATCAGCCTTTAGTCAGACCTACAACTGGTCATCACTGATCAGAAAGGTGAAGTCCCTATACATGCAACTGTTTCTTCTGATATGCAGCTGAAGGTATCAGCAAAGCAGGCTGAGCCCTAGCATGCAGCTTACAGGGAGGACAGAGGTGCCTGAGTGATAAGGATTAGATGTCTGACCAGCTTTCTGTGTTTAGCAAGCTGCTCATTCTGCACAGGATATTCTTCCCTTAGAGAAACAGAAGAGACTTTGCTCTGTTCCCATTACTGTAAACAACCAAAGCCGAAAGGCATTTTGACAAAGGTTGTTGCTGACCCAACCCTAACCATCTGCTCCCATGATCTGGAACTGCCCTTTCCCTTGCCTACTTCACTCCTCAAAAGAGGGCAAAAAGATGAGAGGAGGCTGTTGGTCAGGACCCTGTAGTGGTGTGCCCAAGAGTTGAATAAGTGGTAGTAAAACCCAGGATGGGTCTTCCTTCAGCAAATCATATTGTCCTCTCTCTAAACTCATTTGTCCCTTTGGGTGGAAGCTGCATAGTCGTCTCTCCTGCCAACAGCCCACTCTGCCACTGCCTCTGCATTGACATTTGTCTACTCAGGTTGCACTAGGGTGAGAGATAGCTGAAGTTAATGTCTTCAAAGAATATGATTAATAATTTAATCCTGAAATCCTCATCAAATGATCTTGTTTAAGTCCTAACATGGTAGCTTTTGAAAAGTGTTGATTCCACACTATATGGATGGACACAAAGACTTCTATTATTTTCTGTTTCTCTACCTTGCCCCTTTCAGGTATTGGCAGTGCTTTCTCATTTTTGAGAATCCATATCAAATACATCCTCCACTGATGTCACAGAGGAATTTTCCCTCTGTGTCAAATTTTAGAGGCCCATCTGTATTTACATTGAACATCCCCTTTCCCCAATTGTGTTATACATTCTTGTTGTATAAGAGCTCTCCTAAGATTCAATATCTGATTATTAAACAAACTTTGAGCTTTGCAGTGCGCTCAGTTAGTCCAAATCTAGCCCCAGAAATGCCTGGGGATTAAGTCAGGAAGAGGCATACAATTCCTTTGGGGCTGACAATGACACTTATTTTCAGGCTTCCCAGATCATGTCTTAGTCTGTTCAGCATGCCATGTGGGGAAGTGGCGCATCTTTGAGGTTCCCACTGGAGAGGCAAACAGTGAAGCTGAATTATGTCAGGGTTTAAAGATGAAAGGAAGTGCTGAATTGATGTGGCTCTGGCAAAACCTCGGAGTACACTGCAAAATTACAAAACCTATAAGGTAGGAAATGACTGCCCCAATATGGAGAGCACAGTGTTTTCAGGCTGAATTGCTGTAATTATTTCAGATACTGGATATCTAAATGTGCTGTGACAAATAGTCCTGACTTTTTAACCACACTCATAAGGGCCAGCCAAAGCATTCAATAACCAGAGGCAGCTGACTATAACAATTATTTCTGAACTGCTGGGCATGTATGTATTGCACTACAACTTTCAATTCACACAGGAATAATACAACAGGCTTAAATTAAAAATGCATAGCATGTCATGCACATTGTTGTCCCACAGTTTCAGACAAATACACAATTAAAATAAAACAATGTCTTTTATGTAGTTTATTTGTGAAGCAGGAAAGACTTGTCATAGCAATCTCCCATGGTTTGACTTATCTTACCTAAGGACTAGCTAGATTTGCATGTATTGTATGTAGGCTGATGGGTAGGCTCTTTACAGCCACAACTGAGAGAGCTCCTGGTTTATATTTGGTTAATTCTGCAGACATTTGCTGATATCTGCTAAATCTCTGCTTTTGTTAAAAGACCAGACAATGCAATTGTAATGAAAATTTGCAAGATTTATAAGCAGACGGTTTATTTCAAATATCCAAGATACCAAAATTTCAGGTTAAAATATTATAAAGAAGAAATCTATACCCATGCTAAGGTGAAGACAATTAATCTTGGATAGAAATCTCAGAAATTAAAAAATATTAACACTTTAGAAAACTGTCAACTTACATTTTTTTAACCATAGATAATAAAAAGTGATCTATGTCAACCATGAAAAATAGAAAAATAAACAAGAAAGAAAGGAAAGGAAAAAAGGGAAGGGAAGAATAAAGGGATAGAAAAAGAAAAAGCCCTTGGAATTCTCTTATTTATTGAAAAACAGAGCATGAAATTTGATACCTTATGATGAAATGGATGGTCACCATTTTGTCATGTGGGGGAAAAGTCCTCCTATATCCTGAATCCAAACAAGTTAGGTCATCAAATGACCTGCTGCTACATTGAATGGCTCTTCTTTAGAAAGCACTGAAGTTGCAGTTACAACTTTTCTAAGAATTCTGTCTAGACAACTGCAGAAAAAGTGTAACATACTTTTCAAACTCCTTACTTGACACTTTTTAAAATACTGTCACAAAGGAACACTTTTTCATTTCTGACATGATTTAAAATAGGTGACCAGTAATGAAAGAATGCACGCACACTCATATGCACATCTTTCAAATTGACAAATCTGTGTTAAAACCACTGCTATTAGCAGCCACTGATCAACAGAGTATTTCCTTCATGGAAGGGCACTGTAGGCTTGACAAGGTGTCCTTAGGCTGCCACATTTTGTCATGCTTCATATTTAATTGCAAGAAGATATAATGATACCTTCCATGTAAAGTAATGTTTGTATGGTATTTTTGTTAGCTCAAGGGACGTCCTTGAAAAATTGATATATCTATTTAAAGAAATCTCAATAGCTTACAAGTCTGCCCTGCTAAGATAAGACATCATCACTGAATGGAGTCTAATCTATACATTATACAGTGCTATGACACATGCACTGAAAACAAATATAGTGCTATTTCTGCCCTTCCATGCAATTCCCAATGCTGTTTAACACTCCAACTTGTAAAGGACAGTAATAATTTTAATATATCATCATAGTACTTCAGGACATTCCTGGACTTTATAAGTCTAGTAGGTTTAGAGAGGCACATTAGTTTACAGTAAAAAGCTACCAAGATTTGTATTTGATTTATTATTCATATGTGCACCAGAATTTTAAGATTGTTGAAAGTGATGTTTTCAAGAACTCAGCTGCTCGCCTGAGCAGTGCAACACTCCTGTAAAATAATCTCAGTATGCAGCAGTTTCTAGGGTGACATAAAAGGGCTCAAATAATTTGTGGAGCTGTTTTATTATCTTGTAACAAAGAGAGTATGAGCACCTAGCGGAGCTGCACAACTTCCATCTGTGCATATTCTGGAGTCTAATAAGGACTGAGGTCACATGCTGCCTTTCACTCACAAAGGTCTCTCACTTCTAGTCGTTACTCGCCTTCCTGAGACTTACAGAAATTCAGTATTTTGATGTTGGTACTCTGCTGTTGGGTTTGGTTGTGCTTTAACTTTGTGTCTGATTGTGCACAATCAAATGACTCTCAGGTAAAAAAAAAACCCTTAATGGTGTCACAATGAATAATTCTTCGCAAACATCCTTCCCATGGGACCCCCAGAAGTGTGCAGAATCTTTCCCCTTTCAAAGCACTCCTTCAGAGTAACCAACTTTTCCTACTGATACCAGTTTTTTAAAAATAATTCAATACATAACATTTCTTGAAATGGGAAGTCTTGATTCTCTCTAGTCAAGCAAGAAGGCTGCTAGGCAATTTCTAATTGCTTGACAGTACCTTCAGACTCTCTCTTGTTCTAGGCGAGCAAACACAGGTTTACAATAATTTTTAACATCTCAAACTAAAGAGAGCAATGCCAGCTGAATATACAGTAGATAACCAATGACCCAGCTTACATGAGTGTAGCATAGAATAGAGTATTTGTTTCAAGGAAGACAAAGACATTGAACAAGAAAAGAAACATCTTATTTACTGGAATATCACTTTCTTTTAAATGTTCTAAACTTTGGAATATAATGAATCTGTATTTCACTAGAGTGGAAAGCCCCCCTGCAGTAGAAGCAGTAAAGTAGATACATGACTCAAACTTATGTATAACTATCACTGCAACTGTAATTAAGCAAAGAAGTATCCAAGCACTCTTAAGTTCCTTCATCAGAAATTTACTTTTTCTTCATGACACAGGAGTAACCAGAGCTATAAAAGCATAATTTAACGCTACAGTAAAAATAAATTGTAATACATTTATTTTATATCATATTTATTATGAATGTTTCTGCTCAGCAAGATAGTTAAAAGTTAACATACTATAAGTCACTGAGTGGAAGCTTAGAAGGTAAGAGGTGAATCTGTCATTTGCCTATAGATCTAAATTTTAATGGAAATGAGGAATGTTACTGTGATATGTCTTTTATCTACTAGAAACCAAAAAATTGTTGAGTGCCAAATAACTCCAACTTCTACAGCTGAAAGCTATACAAACTGAATTTTTCAGTGCATACATTGCAGCTTTCATTGATAGCAATAAATCAAACTATCCTAGTAACTAATACATCTAAAGGACTTACTGACATAGCCTTTGTTTTCTAGCCTGAAGAGGTCTTAGGATATTGAATATGATCCCAGATCCCCTAAGGTCAGTGGTGTCAAGATTTCAACCATAAACCCTAGGGAGATGGAAAGAAATATGAAAATGTCAAGGTCTACAACTTGGACTGTTAATGATGCAGGTAGTAGGGTGGATGGAGAAGCACAAAATAGAAATTTATTCTGTTTCATCATCTCTGTATCCCAGTGTGCAGTTACTCATTTTGTCTCCAAAACTGGCTTCTTTTAGAGGGTATTATATATATATTTTATGTGGAAAAAATGTTATCCCAGTTGCTTCTTTTCATCCTAGTTTACAGACTTCCCAATTTTCTACTTTGTTCAGCCTGGGTCTTCGGAAAATACTGTTCATTGTCTTACACCCATGTCTAAGCTGACAGTTTCTTTTGTCCCTTCACTGTTTTTGTTTTTTTGGAGGGATTTGTTTGTTTGTTTGTTTTTTGGTTTTTTTTTTGTTGGGGGGGGTGTTGTGTGTATGACTGTTGTTTCACGTTCTGCAAACTGGAAAACATATGAATGCCCTCAGTAATACTGCAGCTACTGGAGAATCTGCATATTCCTTGGATATTTTCAATCTTGAATTAAGGCCACTAAAGTTTGTAAATATTTCTTATACACTTTAAATTGCATTCCTGCAAGGCAATATTTACCCATAGGAATACCATGTGCTTCGGTACTGCAGATAAAAACCCTTTTGAATTGAAGATTCAGGACTGCAAACAAGAGCAATGGTCCTGCATCCCACACTGCAATAAGCTTTGTGGTTTCTTTTGTAGCACCTTGAGTCCAGATGGATGAAAGCAGTTGTTCCCCTACAGCAGAGGAGCAGACCCTCACATGCTCTGTGGCTCTAGAAGCTGGGGAAAGCAGGGGCAGCTGAAGATAGCTCCAGCCCTGATTTCCAGCACTAGCAGTACTGAGAAATACTGTGCGGAAGCTCCAGGCTCTGCAAGGGAGACAGCATTTTTGGCCACGGGCTTTCTAAACAGCCTGCAGCCATCCCTTGGTGTGCTGGGGAGTCCATGCTAACTAATAGCATTTCGACCATGGTACCCTTGTGCTTGCTGAGGCCAACATGGAAGAATTCTGTCTCAGAATTAATTGGAGAAATGATTCAGAGCAGCCCTGCAGAGAAAGAGTTGGGGGTGTTGGTTGACAAGAAACTTAACATGAGCCATCACTGTGGACTTGCAACCCAGAAAGCCAGCTGCGTCCTGGGCTGCATCAAAAGTGCAACCAGCAGATTGAGGGAGGTGACCTTGCCTCTCTACTCTGCCCTTGTGAGACCCTACTGAGAGTACTGTGTGCAGTTCTGATATCCCCAACATAAGAAGGACATGGAACTGTTGGAATAAGTACAGAGGAGGGCCATAAGGATGTTCAGGGGGTGGAGCACTTCCCTTATGAAGACAGGATTAGAAAGTTGGAGCTGTTTAGCCTGGAGAAGAGAAGGCTGCCTGAAGGGGGCCTGCAGTGATGCTGGAGATGGATTCTTCATTAGGGCCTGTAGTGATAGCACAAGGGGTAAAGGCTTAAAACTTAAACAGGGGAAGTTCAGGTTAGCTATAAGGAAGAAAGTCTTTATTGTGAGGGTGGTGAGTTACTGGAACAGGTTGCCCAAAGAAGTGGTAAATGCTCCATCCCTGGCGGTTTTCAAAGCCAGGTTGGAAAGAGCCTTGAGTGGCATGGTCTAGTGGGAAGTGTCCTTGCCCATGGCAGGGGGCTTGCAACTAGATGATCTTAAGGTCCTTTCCAACCCTAACCATTTGATGATTCTATAACCATTCTATGAAATGTCATAATCCTTAGTGGACTACCTGTGGTCCTCATATCCACAGTAAATAAAATGTTAAAAAAAAATCCAGGTAATTTTAACCATCAAATTCTGTTCATTTCATTACAAATACAAGCTTATGCTAGTTAGAAGTTTGCTTATAGCAGAATGTCAAAGGAAGTAGGGTAACATTTTTATGAAAGGTATATTGATTTCCCAAGGGAAAGAACAAATTTATCTTAAATCACCTTCTACAACTTTCTTTTTGGGAGAATGCTGGAGAAAGTATCAATCATTTAAAACCTAGACTGCTCAGAGAGTTTAGCTTCTCCTACTCTCTTCTGAATTCTGAGACAGAAAAATACCTTAAATTGCCATCTGACTTTCTGTTGTTCCAGGCAAATCTTTCGTGCTTTTTCGGTCTCTGCTTTTATTCATGAGTTATCACTAAAGTAAGAAAGCAAGTAGAAAACAAAGCAAAATAAAACAGCAGATAGCTCAGAGAGCTTGACAGTCGGTTTTGCCCTAAGGCCACCAGTTCAAACCCATCATAAATCAGCAGTAGCTCAAGTATCTGCTATAGAATGGTTGTCTGACAACCTTAGTAAAGTGTTGAGCAAGTTGGTTTCATGCAGCAGATCTAGGCTGTCACAGCAAGTAAGTCTGTGCAGAGAATGTGGAATGTGCTCTTGCTGGTTAGGTGACCCTTCAGGTCAGTAATAAAGAATACATTATGGGCTGCAGGTTAGAAAACCTGCTTTTCCTCAGCAAACACACAAGAAACCACTGCCTAGTCTTTCACTTAAAAAGCCTTGATCATAGATAGACCCATCCCAAAAGAATATAAATGTAACAAGAGTGAGTTTAGAATAAAAATATTAAAAACCAAATAAAAAAAAAAAAGAATAAATCTCAGAAAAGTTAGACTCCTAAATGTTTTTTTTAATCACACTGAAGTACTATTACTCCAAATGCTGGTTGAAATATATTATGAGTGGGAAAGAAACAAACTGTTAAGGTAAAAATGAATGCTTTTAACTCTTCTAACAAAACAAGTCAGAACAGGCTAAGACACATCCAGGAAAATATAAGGAATTTAAAAACTGGATAGCCCAGTCATTTCCTTTGTTATTTAATCTGTTTCCTCCATTACTTAAGGAAAAATTATATATATATTTTTTCCTCAGTATTTATGTTTCAGTATAATTTTATTGAAAATCAGCTTTATTCTTCTTTTAGAAAATTCCTCATAGTAAGCATTAAAGTCACTGCCCTTGGCATAGATGTTATCTCTATGGTACTAAAGTCTAGTTTCCATCCACATGTCCAACAATGGGACAGGGGACCACTCCCCTCTACGAATGTGCATACGGCCTTTGTACAGCACATGTCAGGGTAAAGCAAAGCCTCACCTGTCTTGTACTTGCTCTGTCTGGCATATTTTCTAGCTCTGGTGGAAAATACCCCTAATGCTTGCACTGGATTGCTAAACTTCAACAAAGCTTCCCAGGTTTCTTAATCAGATAATTCATCTTGAACAAAATTAGATGTTTGACAGAAGAATTGTTATATGAACTTTTCTGGACAGGGTTATCTGGAGTGCAGATTAGACTGTTGTAAAGGTGCTTTCTGGTTTTGAAATGCATGAGAATATAAGGAGCACGATTAAGCTGCTTTATTGCTGGTTTACTAGTAAGTTAATTTCCAGGGCAACGTTTGTTGGTGGTGTTGTTACAAAGAGGGGATATTTATGATAGCTTTTGATTTAAATAATCTATTTACCGTCATTAAAGAAAAACAATGTCCCTTCATTAAGTCTATAATTTTATATGACTTTTGCTGTTAAACTCTGTTATGATGTACTGATAAAAGTGTATATTTATTAACTATTAATTAACCACAAGTGAACCCAAGGAGTCATGGAGCTCATTTCTGATGGTTGATTCAGAGGGCAGTGGTGATCAAACATGCAAGTCATAAATCAGTAAACTAGTATCATCATCATAAGTAGTCCCATGGCATCAGTGACGTGCAAATGCCTCCGCAGCTATGAGGTTGAGTATGGACATAGCAATCCTTTCTCCTGGCCAAAGCAAGTTATGTGTCTCCTTCTAAGAACTTGGTGTGAATCACGTTGTGGCCTTTCCCATATTTCTTTCTAGGAGGGAATATTTTAACGTATAGATCCTTTGCATTATAAAGGGCCTTTGGTCTTTGATGCGTAGAGCGTGTCACTGCTCTAGAATAGTGTAACCAATCCCCTTAATCTCTTTTCCCAGTACTTCTGTTATTAAGCCTTAATTGTAAAATCAAAACTTATCAAATGCCAGCAAATTTACCTACTGCATAAAGTATGGTTGGCATTTGATACAAGCTTAGGAACCACTGAAAAAATCATTCCTACTAAAAAAAAAACAAACCACCAAATGTATATCAATTTCCTAGTTCTGCCTCTCATCCATTTAAAAATAACTACTTCGTGATGCAGTCTTAAATGATGTCCACTTGCTTTAATATTGTTTAGATTTTTCTTTGTATATTTGTTTTGGGAAGCTGAATTCTTCAACATGCTCATCTCTGAAGGAGTCTGGGAAAGGCTGACTGCTCATCTTCTGAGTAAGACTAGTAAGTTGGGAATAAGAAGGAAAATTGGCAGTACATTTGCTACCTCCACATTCAGGAAACTTATTACATGCAATGAATAGTAGCTCTAGGTAAATAATCATGCACTTCTTTTTCCAGAATAATTGGCTTTATCTTTTGCCTGCCAGTTATAAGCTCTGCTTTTAATTTAATCTTTTTTCTTATTCACTTTTTGATGTAGCAGTTCAATGAGGGTTTAAATTCCTTTTCCCATGCAGCCCTTTTATCATGCTTCTAATTACCTACCCTAATTGCTCTGAACTTATATGAGCCCATGTATTTTTAAATTATTTTCTTTAGTTACAATTTTTTATTAAAGAAAATATCATTGAAATGCATATAACTAAAACAAAAACCACTACGGAAATGCATCTTCCAACCCCTTGAACAGTTTAATATACTTTACCTTCACTCTGAGCTTATCCACGAAGTCATGCATCACGTACAAAATAGAGCAAAAATACACAAAACATTAAAGTAAAATCATAGGAAGAATAAATTATAAGTATTTTACTTGAGCATAAAGAGGGCTAAACAAGTTTAACTACAGAAAGGAGGGAGAGTGGTGTATGAAGAATATTCTTCAAATCTCACTGTCAATGTTTTTACATTTCAAAGCGCAAATGCCATCCTCTGTGGGGGAGTAGTATCTTCATTGTGCTGAAGCGTGTCTTTGAGTATGTATTAGAATCAATAGATGTTAATTGGTTGTGAACAAAACACTTGACATTTCTAAAATGAGTCCTATGAATGAAAATTAACAACTGCTTAATTTATATGAGCGTAAGATAAATTTTGAGTGGTTTATCCATGAAATATGTTCATAATCTTGCAACCTGACCTTAGTAGTGAGAAATCCACAAATAAAAATAAGAGAGCTGCAATTGAAATTTAAGATGACTTTATAGAAAATTTCACATAAAATATAGGTTACTGAAAAAAAAAGAAAAAATTTTAAAAATGTAATCTTTGAATTTAGTGTATCATATTCAATATAGTGCTAAAAAGAGATACCATGTCCAAAATTTCCATTACTATTAGACCGGAAATTACTGGAAATTTGATAACGCAAACATGTTTATATTTACTTTTTAAAATAAAAGCACTTCTAACCAAAGATAATTTTTTTTTAAATTTGATAGGAAACAGAGGTATTGCCTTTCTAAATAACCCAACATATTGTATGAAATTCTTCCAATATCAATACCCAAAAAAGAACAGTCATTTGATTGTTTAATAGTATGTGAAACTGAAAATATAAAGACCTTTATGCAACTTTATGTGCACATTTTGGCTTATTTATTATTGCTTTGCTAATCTTAGCTTCAGCTTTTCCATTAGCCACCAGCAAAAGAGATAGAATAGTTTCTATCTTCTAAGATATTTTTTCTGTCAGTGATCTGGATCACAGCTGCTATATGAAAGATGAATTTTACCCATCATCGATGCTCTTTACAATTTAATTAATTTCTCAGCAGTATATTAATTAGGCAACAAAAAGTAGCCTAGAACTCTGATGCTTAAAAACGAGATCAGAAATTGATACCAACTTTCCTAATTCAGTAAAATAAAGTAATGTATAAGGGTAATGCCTGTTTATATCAAGAAATATCTGTTGTCTATCAGAACTACAAAAGGTGGCTCAGCAAAAGATCAGCATTTGCAAAACTATCTTTCAAGGAACATTGGTTTCTCTCTTCTCTAATGACCAGATCACATATTATGCTTTGGTGCATCTGCAAACTGCTGCTAAATGAAGATAAAAACAGATGTGTTGAGAAGGAAGAGTCTAGAGCGTCCACACTGCCATCCTTTGGAAAGAACAGAAATCAGGAGGAGATAAATCTTCCATGAAAGATAAATTCAACCCAATTCAAGACCTTCTGGTGATGAGATAAACTAAAATCAGTCACTGGACATCATTGATGCAATTATTTCAAGCAAGCCACTCCAGTTTTATTTTTAGAAGAGGGGTACTAGAAACAACAGGCTGAAAGATCTGATTACCATGGCTATACACTTTCTGCTAATGCCTGCTTCCTCAGGGCCAGAGCTGTAAATAGGACCTTGAAAATCAGAACCCATGTCAGAAAGGGACTTGAACTTGCATCAAGCAGGGAGAAATATGAAAGTGTTCTGGGTTAGTGTGATCATGCCAAACCAGAAGAAGTTCTAGGGTTAGAGTTCTTTGATACATGAAATACACTGTAGTCACAAATTCCCAACACTGTGGGGCTCTAAAAAGGGCAGTTACTGGATTAATATGAAGTCCACAGGGATGAAACAATACAGGTCCTCAGTTTGCTCAAAGAATTTACCCCTTCCATAATAAACAAATAAATAAATGAAATTCCTTCCTTCATAGGATAGCTCATATGTTATGTTTATTCAGGAGCAGATTTCCTCTAATTTGGCTACTGGGGCTTAATGTGAGTGTCCCAAAGTCTTTCTTTATGGAAGAATCCTATAGCATGAACAAAATGGAGCTATGTGCCTGAGGCTGTAATGAGTCTTTTTAGTGCTTCTTGCACAATGGACTGACTGCAAAGCTAGCAGAGAAGGATTTTAAGAGTTATTTTCATTGCTTTAAATTGGTTGTAAATATATGTGCAGTACTTAGACAATTGACTTTGAGTTCAAAGAGAAATAAAAATTTTGCCCTCAATTCAGATGTTCTTCTCATCAGAAGACTCTTACATATTCCTAATGTGTCCTGCTAAACCAATAAGCAACACAGAAGTGGTTGAACATATATTTATTGTTAAGCTGTTGTCACAGACTACAGAATAGCTTAAGTTGGAAGGGACCACTGATGGAGCTAGCAGGACCTGGAAAGCAAAACCAGTCAAACAGCAAACCGCAATAATCACAGCTGTAAGTCGAAACAGGAAAAATTAGGGAATCATTCCAGTGTACAATGATTTCCTAATTGCTCCTACTGGTTTTATCAGATTCCCTGGAGTGCTCAAAATCTCAAGACTGCAGAAAAACCTAAAACAATTTTAGTAGTACTCTTTGTGCTGGTGTATGATTATGATGACTTATTTTCAGCTAGTAAGAAACATCTTTGACGCTATACTTGCCTTTAAAGGAAGCCTATAAGGATATCTGACAGTGATATTCAATGCCCAATTTTGAGGTCTGGGAAGTAACAGAATAATCAGAACTATTATGTTGACATAAATGTTTTAACGGACTAATAATGCCTTAGTATTTCAATCAGGACTTTCTTTTGCCAAGTGATGTACTTCTCCAGAAATAACAGAGAAGGTAATTCTTGTGCCCAAAAGCTTTAAAACTAAGCAAAAGCACAGGTTGCCATGAGGGCAAACCCTGGTGGAAGAATCAGAATCCTCTATTCTCTTAGGATCCTTTGAGGATAGCAAGAAATAATGGATAAAATTAGTCAAAGCAATCTCTTTGGATTTTAAAAAGTCTTTTGCGAAGTTCTCTAGAGAACGTTAAACTCAGCAGTCTTGCAAGAAGGCGTGAAATAGCAGAAACAAATGATTTATTTTATCATTGAAAAAAAACATATCGCTTGGGAGTTTCATAATTTCCATATTCAGAAATATATAGACTTAATTTTTTTTACTAGAGGAGGAGCAGTAATGTAGGGAAATATGCCAATTATTTGTATAAGTTTAGATGAAAAAATGCACGTTAAAGCAATTCAAAGGAATCCCTGCAAAGCTAGGTGAATGGGAGGGATACTGGCTCATAAGGAGTTACCAATATTAGAATAAAGAGTTTGAACTACTCTGACACGTTCTTGATCCCCTTTCTGTAAATACCACAAAGAAGTTTTGGTGAAGGAAAGTTTGGTGATTTTTTTTTTTTAACTGAATATTGAGAGAAAAAAAGAAAAATCCTCTGAATAAAAATCATAATAAAACTAGAATTATCACCTAAATTGAACTGTCTCACAGATCTAACCATATCTCAAACTTCAGCTTTCAAAACATGCATGAATTAAGGGCACTTGTCAGAACCCTTATAGAAGGAAAAGTTTATACACAAGCTTCAGATCTAGATCTAGGAGACGTGCATGGCTAATTATCAGCACCAAATCATCCTTTCTCTTGATGTCGAAAGACACTTGCTTATTTTGTCAGGGATGGTTATATCTAGATTTCTTTCTTGGATGACAAACTGCTGTCTTTTTCACTATGGCAAAAAGCTTCTCTAAGTGTCTTACTCAGATGTCTTCTTTGTTCACCTTGCTCGCTTGTTTGCTTACCTGATGTGTCAAGCTGCGCAATACACATTGATGGTCAATATTGTGAAACATAATTGCATCTATTGCCTGCCTTTAAATTTATCCTGATAACCTTTCCACTGAAAACTCTTAATGACTCAGTTGTCATATCTTCAATATCTTTGGAGCTATCTCAGGGGTGTATTTGCTACAAATGATATCCCTTCAAAATTAGGGATATAGCAACACAAAAAAAGTGTCTTTTCTGCAGTGACAGGTCAGTAATTTATCTGCAGAGACCATTTAGAAGTGTATTTGGAGCTCACAGCAGCACATAATTGATGGTTGTGTTAGGAGGAGCACAAAAATTATCACAGTTGTATTTGTTTACCACTGAATTGATACTATGCTTTGCTAAATAAAATACATCACACTGATCAATTTAAACTAAATTAGCAAAACTGAGATTGATAATATCAAAAGGTATAATACATACAGAACTAATAAGGCACAGGTTTCTAATATTTCTGAAGAATCAAATTCCAGTACTTATCAAGGTTCAGATCTTTGTACTTTTCCACCAAAGCAGCAAGCCATTGGCAGATTGGAGGCATTTTCTGCATTGGATAGTTGAAAAAAATGTTTGCCATTCCTCTGCTGCCATCTGCCCTCAAAGATGTAGATGTGCAGCCAGACTTGTCTTTAGAAAGTTTGAAAGGTATTAAGTGAAAGACTAAAACCAACAGAAAAAGGTCCTAACAGCAGGTAGCTGTGTTCATGCTTATTTTCTTAAAGATATTGTTGAAAAACAGATACTATAACACCAAACTAGAAAATAAAAGGAAGACTTGAATCATTGCATGTTACAAAAAAAAAACTCTAAAGAAAAAAAAAATTAACTTGTATAGGGGTATCATTCTAAATACAGACACAGCATGTTTTGGTTCGGTAGGTACGCAGGGAATTTTTGATCTGATGAATGTTGGCAGTAACAAACAAGAGGTAAAAGGTAAGTTAATTGTCTCCATGAATTTGTTGTCTTCTTCAATTTGTAGCTGGTTTGGGTTGTGCTCAGGGTTCATGAGCACATTTGTAAGAAATCCAGTGTCTCTTTTTTTTTTTAAAACAAAGAAACATATTGCTTTCAATCCTCTCACAATATATTTTTCACTGTGCTCTCTACCAAGTAAAAAACTCTATAAACTCTCCACTTTCCCCCAGCATGGAAGCCTGCTCTACTCAAGCATAGAGCATCTTCACTTCCATAGAGCTCTCTGACTCCACATTGCAGCTGGTGGTGGGAAGGAAAGTTCGTATGATACAGTGGTTCTGACCACGGGTTCACATGCTCATCTAAAGCATAACATCTTTCTCTTCCCACTTTACAAAAAAAAGGGGGGGGGGGGGAAGAGGCAGTGATAAAAAAGCAGATTTTTTTCTTTTTTTTTTTTTTTCCTATTTATACTTCCAGATTTTTTGGAGGTATCAATACACTTTTTTTTTCAGGGAGGTGTGATCTTTAGTTAGTAATTTGTCCAAGTAGCAGCCAACTGATACAGGCAAATAAATTGTTGCAATATTGACATAGAATAAAATGCTGAGATGCATATCCCTTTACTCTTCTCAAATACCTGCAAAGTAGTGCAAGCAGGTTTGCCAGTCACCAAAAGTGTTATTTCCTTGAACTGGAAAGACAGCACTGGAATCTTAAAATCGGACACCACTGATCTGTGTCCTTCAGTGGCAGGTTGTATTTTGTGTGATGGGATTAGTTTATATTCAGTTGTCAGTTTTAATCCGCTCCATTATAAAAAAATCTTTTGGAGGCATGTTCTAAACCAAGAGCAATTATAGAAATAAAATCAATAAAAATTCCATAGCACGTAAACCTTTTTACTTAGAATAAAACTTTTCTCAGTCTGACTTCAAGAAAACACTTTACAATTTTAGGAGACAGACAGATCCTACTATTCAATGTCCAGTGGAAAACACATTAGTCCATAGTTGACCTCATTGCCTTTTTTCTTTACTGGTTATTTCCCTGTTTCTCTATTTTGATATTCCACAGAATAAGAAGCACAAAATATTGTTATATTGGATTAACTGAGACATCAAACAGCAAATATGCTTTTTTTGGTTATATTACTTCTCCATGACCTCCTACCATTGCAGCATGTTGCCAAAGAAATAAGATAGATTAGTTATAATCCAATTCATAGTTACTCTGATAAAAATCTGTCAAAGGAATCTTATTTCAGGTACTCTTGTCACTCCTTATCCACCTACTGCTGCCAAGACCTATGTTGCCAAAGACTGATGAAGGATTAAAAAAAACCCCACCTTTTAATCCAGAAAATGCATGTCAGTGTGTTTGCACCATCTGTCATGCAGATTCAGAGATGCCCAGCTGAACATGGGGTGCTGTTGATCCATCTGCAAAACATGATGCAGACCAACTGCCTGACTTATGGTAAATTTGGAAGTCTGTTCAGTAGAAGATATTTGAAAAACAGCTTGGCATTTTTCCCATCTAGTGTTTTGCTTTTTCTCCAGTTTTACAAACAGAGATCCTTCATACGAATGTATTAAATCATGACCTGTTCTTGTTCTGTGTATGCTAGTGTCTTGCTTATCCTTGATGGAGAAATGGGTGAAATGATTGACTGGACATTCTTGTTTCAACTAGACTTTTGTGTTTTTTTCCTGCCACTAATTTTTCACAGAACTTTATTTTGTCTTCCTTCTGAATAGAAAAATGCAATTTTACTTATTTGGATGGTGGGAGTGGGGAAGGAAACAGGGAGAAAGAATTTAAAATCTTCAGTGTTTAAGCTTGTTAGAGAGACTCTTCAAACACCAAACTAAGAAAGTGCTTTAAAAATTAAAAAAGCAATTTCATGTCATGATGAATTATTTCTTCAGATAAGTTACAAGTATCACATCAGATGCATTGTAGAGAAATGGACAGTATGTGTCAGCTGTTCCCCTTACACATAGATGTATACAACCAAAGGTATCTTTGCTTTCCTTGCTCTCCTATCTATAGCACTGGTTAAGGTACATAGTAAGTAAAAATCCCCATTACTAGCAAGAAGACATTAATAAAAATAAAAAAAAACAAAAGCAAAACCAAAAAATCAGCTCCCCAAACCTTTTTAGATGTCATTAAGTCACACATTTTCACAGAGATTCACAAGCCTCAAGTGATTTGAGTGAGAGAAAATGGGAAGGGCTCAGGTAATAAGAAAAAGGTAAATTAAAAATAGAAGCTGTGATCCTACTAGCAGAGCACTCCAGCAGCAGGCTGACCTTACCAGTTGATAACAGTATTTTCTTTATTTTTTCTTTAAATCTGAATAAGGTACCAGATGGGGAAAACAACCAATATTCATCATCATGTGCAAACCCAGAAATGACAATCTTATGATCTGAAAAGATATCACACCATATGTGCTCTCCAAATTAGCCAAAATAAAATGTAGCTAATTCACTTCATTTTCATTTAACTGGTCTCATCCTATGAGCTTTAATTTGCAGGCACTGAAGGTGAAACTCAAAATGCTAATCTTAATTATCGTTATGTACATACAAAGATTTATGATTATTCACGTTTTCATAGAAACAAAGATGATAATCTACAAAGATATAATGATGCGGGATATCATTAAGTATTATGCATAGGGAAACATTTAAAAACAAGGAACTGGATATCATAAGTCCTTGCTTCTGCTATTAGGAATTTATTTTAAATGGGGGGTTGGGACAAATAAAAGCAAATCTTCTCAAGACCTGACGGGTGCTTTATACTTCAGTGAAGTTGTAGCTTGAAAACATGTAGACACTGACGTGAAAGTAACTAATGTGGAAATGGCCACAAATACAGCCAGAGTGAAAATTAGAACAATTGGGTTTCTGAAGACTGTTATTTCAGAATGCAGGAGCGAGCTGTGCTCATCTTCAGTTTGATCATTTCCTCTAGCTGCTCCTTTTCTGCCTGCCATCCATGTGTTTGTGTCGCCTCAGCTGAGCCTGGGGAGCGAAGGCATGCTGGAACCCCCACTCTCCTGAGCACTATCATAATTGCCAATTTAAGGTAAGAGACCTCGGGTTTGCACTGAGACTTGTTAACATGCTTGCACCTTTCTGCTCTGCTCCTGCAGAAGAGAAACGGTGGTTAAACATCCCAGCCACTTGCTAGTGAACAGATTTCCCCTATGTTAGTCACTTGGGATCAGACACTGAATCCACAACTGCCTTGGTGACAGAGCAGGCTAGTTAGAAGAACTTAATGGGAGAAACCTGGCTTTCCTCTGCTAACTTGTTATTTGAAAAAGAATTTCTATCATGCCTGCATGTTAGCAGGCTTCTTGGGGATTATATAAAGAGGCTATCAAGCTGACCATCTCAGACAGGAAGGGCAAGGAACTAACTGTGCTCTAATTTGAATGAGCTGTGGTTAATGCAACATCTGTCTTGTCTGTCTTCTGCCTGCCCATGTATTAATGCACAGCTTTATGCTGTTTCACGAGTCTCTCAAGCATATAATAAAGAGAGTTCCAACTCTCTTGAACATCCCGTAGCAGCTGGTACTATAACTTGTTTTTCTGTGACTGCTCATTTGGAAATTCCTGAGTTTGGCAGAGCAACAGAAGTAACCACGGTTGAAAACACATATTTGGAAAGTCAGTGGTGTTCAAATGAGCTCCCACTAAATCTGCAAGAAAAGCAAACTGGCTCAGGAGTGATGTGGCATAAGCTGTCCATCTGCACCCTCCTGGGACAAGTGCAGGGGAAGAGTCTCAAGCCTGCATAAAAAAGATGGAGGATGTATGTGCACACACAGGGTTAAGGTTGCTTTTCTAGTGATCTGCAATTTTCTGCCACTTGACAGTGTTAAAGCAACAAGTGAAAGCACTTTGTTTTCACTGTAATCAGAGGCTCGTTTTCATTTGTTTCTCATGAAAGCTTATGGTGGTTAGTTTTCCTTGAAATAATGAAGTTTATGCTGTTCATTACCTGCAACATTGAAATAAACTCCCTCTCCTGAGTTGAGTGGAAGCTGTAAATGGCACTTTTCTGACAGCCAGAACATTTCTGAAGTTACTTTCTCAAGTTTTTGCTCTATTATCCAAAAAAAGACCCATTTTATGCTGCATCATCTGCTTAGCAGAGAAGACTAGTGGCATCTCAAGGTTTTACTTATCCATGTACTTCAATGAGACTTGTAGAAAGATTACTGGTTTAGTGATCTTTTATCCACAGTGTATTATGATTCAAATTGGCCACCAGATTCCAAAGATAGAGGGGGAGGAGAAGGAAGAAGGTGAGACAGACAGCTTTGCAGACATGCAGAACATTAATTTTAGGCTAAGAAAGTTGGGGCTATTCAACCTGGAGAAGAGAAGGCTGCCTGGAGACATCAAAGCAGCCTTCCAGTATCTGAAGAGGGACTATAAGGATGCTGGGGAGAGACTCTTCATTAGCAACTGTAGTGATAGGACAAGGGGTAATGGGTTCAAACTTAAACAGAGGAAGTTTGGATTGGATATGAGGAAGAGATTCTTTACTGTGAGGGTGATGAGGCACTGGAATGGGTTGCCCTGGGAGGTTGTGAATGCTCCATCCCTGGTGGTGTTGAAGGCTGTGTCGGACAGAGCGTTGGGTGCCATGGTTTAATGGGAGGTGTCCTTGCCCATGGCAGGGTGGTTGGAACTAGATGGTCTTATGGTCCTTTCCAACCCTAACTATTCTATGATTCTATGATTCTCCTATCAGATTTTTCCTTAAAGGCAACCAGAGCTACAAAACTGAGAAACATCTTTCTGTTAGAGGATAAAAAAAATAGAGCTAGCCTGTTTTTTTTTCTTAGGTTGTTTAAAATTGGAGCACAGACATCACAATGTATGGATGTGAGATGAAACCTACAGTGTCCACCAAATGCAAAATTAGACGGAACTGTTGGCTCCCTGATAAGAACGGGTAATGCTGCTGCATCCTCTCTGACTGTGTATTTTAAGAAAAGAGAAAGGGCCTTATGGGTATAAAACACACACAGAGTCTATGCCCCATGGCCACATCATAGGTTTCTTCCTGACAGACAAGTGTCTGCTGTGAAGTTGGTTCAGACTATCTATGCTAATTGTATAAAAAGCTTAGCACTAAGAATTAGGACCATAAAAGCAGCTCCTGCCATGCCTAACTTTTTGGTGTCTAAATCATTTACGGGCTTCAGAGCCCAGAGTTCAGGCTAAAAAGAGATGGATGTCTTCTTGTATTGCTCCCAAAGCTATTATATACTGGGAAGTTCAATTTAGCACAGGCCCATTTTGACAAGTAGTCATGGACCTGCTTGTGGGGTTACTACTCTCTGCAAAGATTCTTGCTTGTGACCATAGCAAAATTCATCTGGAATTCAATGTTACAATTTACAATCACTTCTGATGCTGTTTCTCTTTCTCTGCAGTAAGTTAAACAAATCTGCTCCTTAGGCAGTTAAACAAATACAAATGGCAATACTATTCCCCCCTCTCTCCATCTACCATCTTCTTTCCCAGCTTATGAGATTTAAAGTAAAAATCCATTAGAGTAAATTCAGTGCAAATAAACTAAATCTAAGAATCCACAAATGTGAGTGTGACACCCAGAAGCAGAATGCAGTTGGCAGGCAGGAGCAGCCCTACTCTGTCATGTTAACAACACTAGTCATTCAAGCCAAATCCCTGCTCTGACAGGTAATTGTCTCTTTCACTTGCTCCTCTTCTCTTTCGAAAACTGCCACAAAGCAGCATAGTAACAGAAAGTTGCTGGCAGTCTTCAACATTTTTCGTAATGCAATTAATGAAATGCTCCTTCTGCAAAAGGTAATGCTGACAACAATATACAGTTCTGGTTTTAAATCACATATAGGACTATGTGTTTATTCAAGTGTTTGCTGCTGACTTTACCTCTGTCTCATTATGTGGGTCTGAATGACTGAGGTATGGTTTCCAGAGCCATCTATTTTCTGATCTAACACCCACAATAACCATGCGCACAGTAAGAGCTACTGTTTCCCTGAGGACTGAGAAAACCTCCCATGGCTGTGGATCATAGCAAAATTCATCTGGGATCCAATGTTACGATTTGACAAATGTCCTCATATCAACAATATTTGCATTGCAAATACAGTATATATATAGGTATAGCAAAGATCAAAGCCTCTACAGCAGCAGCATGAATTTGAGAACTACTATACTTCTTCACCCCAGGCCTTTTAACAAGGGTTTCTCATTAAATGATATGGTTGGAGGCTCCTTTTGCCCAGTTTAAAAGAAAGTGAACATCGCTGAAGCCATTGCAGAGTCTGTTATCTCCTCCACAATGAGGGCTATCATCACCTAAAAGCTTTTCAAGCTAAAATAAAGTAGCTTGGAAGGAATTGCAAGATTGCTGTGAAAAGGCAGCTTGAAAATAGATTCTATCTAAAAGGAAAATCTCTCCTGGGAAACTTTCATCTGCAGATCTCAGACAGATCCAGAGGGTTTGCTTTCAACACCTGCTGAGATCTTAAAGGTATTGCGTTAATGATCCCTGTGTCACATGAATGTGCTGACATTTCAAAACAAACCTGAACCATGTTTTCAACAGGAAAAAAAGACAAGTTGGGAGAGTCCTTCACTAAAAATAAATCCTAATTGTAGCTTCACAATGGCAAAGTGTCTTTTTAACATTCTTCCCTTTGCCTTCTCCTCCCATCAGTCTCACAGCACAGTCAAAGTTTCAGGGCTTCCCAGCCCAGAATTCCAATTTAGTACCCTTAAACTCCATTGATTCCAATGTTCTTCCCTAACTTTTCCACATTGGATCTACTTTTTTGGGAATTGCATTTGTTCCTTCTCACTCATCCTCTTAACACTTCATTTCTTCTTTCAGTATCATTTTTCCTCTCCTGGTCCACTTTTTCCCTTGGTTCATGTACCTTCCCTAAGTCAGCTAACATTCTACTCTAAACATCTTTAAAGCTCCTTTGCTTGCTGCAATCCCAGCTGCCTCAAATCGGCTGCTGTTCCATAATGTCCCCAGTGCTGTTGCTGGCCATCAGGTCACAGCACCACTGGCCATTGTAGAGACGAGACCTGCTATGTCTAGTGCCTGGATCTCTTAAAAGCTTGAAGTGTATCATAAAATCATAGAATGGTTTGCATTAAAGGGGACCTTAAAGATTACCTAGTTTCAAAACCCCTGCCACAGACAGGGATACCTCCCACAACACCAGGTAGTGTAAAAGGCTTAAAGTCCTGTTCAACCTGGTCTTGAACACTTTGAGGAATGGGGGAGCCACAACTTCCCTGAACCTCACCACCCTCACAGTAAAGATTTTATGCTTAATATCTAATCTAAATCTCCTTTTTGACAGCTTAAACCCATTCTCTCTTGTCCTGCTACTACAGGCCCTTGTAAAAAGTTCCTCTCCAGATTTCCTGTTGGCCCATTCAGGCATTAGAAACTAAGGTCTCCCAGATACTTCCTTCTCCAGGCTGAGCAAGCCCAGCTCTTTCAGCCAGTCTCCATTGCAGAGGTGCTCCAACTCTTGCATCTTTGTGGCCTCCTCTGGACTTGTTTGAGCAAGTCCATTTCTCTTGTTTTGGGGACCCCAGATCTGGAGATAGAACTAGTACTAGTGCTGCTGGGGAGAAAGGGGATTGTCTCATATGAGAGCAGAGTAGAAGGGAGAATCACCTCCCTCAGTCTGCTGGTCACACTCCTTTTGATGCAGCCCAGCATCAGAAGGCTGAAAAAGAGGTGACACCTGCATATACAAAAGCTTGAATGGATGGACAACTGTGAAAACAGATGCGTAGTAGCCCTTTCAAAATATTTACCAGCAGAATTCACAGCAGGGAAAGTTTTCATGTTGGGATTGCAGGAGTTAAAGCAACATCTCAAACCCCTGCGCTAACAATAGTACAGGGGTAACAAGCCAGACAGGCCATGTTTTTTTTCCAGTTGTTTCTCTTCCCTGTTCTTCTACCCTACTGCATGCTGAACTGCACTGATCTGAGCCACATCTGATGGACAAGAGCTTTTCAAGGAGCTCACATCAGGGCAAAAGAAACCAAATTCTAAAAAAGCACAGCAGTTTGAAAAAAAAAAACACTCACTTCTTAAGCAATTTATTTCCCAATGTCTTCAAAGCTAGCTTATTTCATGTCTGTTTAACTCTTTCTTGTTCCATGCAAAAGGGGCACAATGTGTCAGGGGAGAAAAAAGAAAAGAAATATTTTTTTTTAAAATTCAGCCCATAAGTGTCTCTTTCTGCATGAAATATAATTGAAAAAAGATGATGCTAGAAGTGTAGACCTATGATTCATTCCTCAGCTACAGGTTTACATGTCATTGCTTTCATACATGCAGTGGTCTTCAGCTCATGGATGGCTTTTGCACATGATTCATACCATGCTATTTTTTAGTACCCTATTTACAAACAAGGCTCTGGGAAACATGAAAGAAAACCATTGACATTCAGTACTTCTTACTTGCATATACTTTTCCAGGAGAAAAAAAATGCATGTGACTTAATTACTAATCAAACACATACACAAAAAATTTATTTACCCACACAGATGATGGTTTTATCCCATTAGTACTTGATCTGCGGAAATACATCCATATTTTGTTCTCCTATATAAATCAACATGGAAAAGTTAATGATGCTGTATTAGTCCAAAAAGGATGTTTTGCATTTCTTCCACTCTGTGGAAAGTCTGTAACAAAACTCAATCACAATCTGCTTTAGGCTGAGCAAAATATTTCATTCCCACCATTTTTAAGCTTGTGGCATGGGACATATCTATTCATTAAAAACTCTGTCTCCCTCTAAGAAAAAAAAAACTGGCTAGACATTAAATTTCTTACCAGCCTTTAAAGGTCTCTGCCTGTCACATTGCTGCTGTGAGATGAGTGCAAAAGGAGGGTGATGGGAATTTGAAACTAGTTGGAAGGGAAGAACTGATAACAGGAACTATTGTATTATCCCTTTTCTCCTCTTCTTTAGTTTGCTTTTCTTGCATGTAGGTATAAACTGAACTCTGATGAAGGGACCTCAGAAATCTTTAGATAACAAATGAAGCAGCATAGCAGTCCTCAAGGTTTTTAGTGAGCTCAGAACATCAAAACTTGAGGTGCTAGCACCTCATTGGCTATCTTTCCCTGATGGAATGGGTGGAAGATCAGTATTGGTGTCTGGAAAGCATTATTGCTCAAGTTGCAGAAGCCCTGTCAGAGCAAGGTATTGGGTCCTCTTTCAAGGCACCTCAACCCTCCATGGCCTGTGAGATCTTCAACAGAGCAGGAGGAACCATTGCTTCAGGATTTTCTTTTTTTTTTTTTTTTTAATTTAATTTTGCTTTTATTTTTTACTTGAGATTATAAAAAAAAAATCTTTCTGGAGTGATTTAAAAGTATTTATAATAACTTCACACAAAGTTGGAGTCCACATTTCATTTAAATATGAGATATAAAAAGAGGTTGTTTACTCTTTTTCATTTGAATCAAATGTTCACTGTTTCCATAGCAACTTCAACACTTCTTAGCTCTAACTGTTGCACATACGGAAGGTGTTTAACCCTTTAAATAGTGGGGATTTGAATCTTTCAGTATCAATACGAAAATGATTACCCTTCATCATGTTCCCAGACTGCATCTGACAAAGGATGACGCAGGCTTTTTGTTTTATTTTGTGAAAAATATCCTGCCCAAGTATGCAGCTCATTAACTCAGAGACCAGCAAGGAAACTATCCTTATATGGCCTTATGGGTTATGAAAGAACTAAAGCAGCCTATGGATCTTTTCTATGAGCTTTACAGACTTCTCCACAAAGTTTTTTGGATTTTTTCAGTAGGTCTACCAGAAGCTATAGTATTGATTGACTTAGTTTTTTCCTTGTATAAAACAAACCATATACAATCCCTAAACATTTTCAGGCAAATTTCAGTGACCACACTGCAAAGGAGAGTACCATAGTAGATAGTTTCAGACACTGGTTTGGGGAAATTACTTGCCTTCTTCAAAGACATTGTAAAAAGCTTCATTGCTGTAGCCAAGTAAGAAGAAAAGGGAACAATAGCTGTATGCACAATAGGAGCTTTGTGATCTATCCTTTCAGCTAAATTGCTTCATTCATTGCTCTTCAAGGTCCATATTGGACAGATTGCGAATATACATGTAAACATTCTGTGTGGTAACTGTGTGTTTTTAAATACTTTACATTTCAGAAATAAAGGAACAAAAAGAATGAGAACTGACATCTAATGCACAAAAAGGAAAGGAAAACCTCCCAAGACATGAAAGACTGAATGTATGGACACCATGAATACATCAACAGAGCATACTTTAGCTGATTAATTGGCAGACAAATGTCTCACTAGGAATCACACCATGGGTTTCCAGATTTCCCTCAGATTTTATTTTCCAGTGTTCTGACTGAGAGAGTGTTGAAACATATAAATTACACTTAGCAGCTCTAGCAGAAAGGCTCAGCACATCAGTGACTAACCCTGCATATCACAGTGCTGAATTTGTGCCCAGGCACTGCTGCGAATGCGAGGATTCAATCAAAGTGCAGAACAGGATGATTCTGGAGTTTGATTGCACCAGGTAGGGGTCATGATGAGAAAGAGAAATTGTTCACCCAGGAGAAATTTGAGATAAGCATCCTGTCCATGCAACATGCCTGAATCTACCTTATTAGCATTCACAGGGAAAGCTTTCAGAGAAAAAGAAAGAAAACGAAAGTAAAATAAATGTATGAATAGCTGTAAAGCACACCAATGTATGCATTTTTCTGGAGTAAAGATGAAGCTGTGTGTGGATATGCATATGCAGAGTTATTCATGCAGCATTCTTCACTTTCATTGCTAGAAAAACAGATCATTGCAAGACAAATAAAGTGGCAGAGATATAAATAAAGAGGATATTACTATCAGGGAGCCTTAAAAAAAAAAATCAACACACATTCGGGCAATAAAGTCACAAAATTAACACAAGCAACAATACAAAAACTGTTACATCACTCAAAATAATTTTTAACGTTATCATTCATAAGGATGAAAAGAGACATATAAAGTGAAGCTGGCAAGTCATAGCCATATTAAAAGCAAAGTGACTTATTAGAGAACCTGTCCCCAAGTGGTTTTCTGAAGTGGAAGTTAAACTGAACCAATGTATCATGGCCAGGTTGGACAAAGCCTTGGGCAGCATGGTCTAGCATGAGGCGTCCCTGCCCATGACAGGGGGGTTGGAACTAGATGTTCTTAAGGTCTTTTCCAGCCCTAACTATTCTAATATTCTGTAAGCAAAATATTGGACATGTTGGCTCTCTAAGTGAGTAGGTTTGATTACAAGATTTAGTTCCATCAAGTTTAATGCATAGATGGTCTTGTATGATACACAGGTTTTACAGTCTACCTCTGAGTCTATGAGAAAATAACATTTTAGTTTTAAGAAATTGACTTTAAAAATCAAGCCGCACAAATATTAGTGAGAAGGGTTTGGTTTGTTTGTTTGTTTTTTGATGTGGGCAATTTAAATGAGCATGGCTTCATTACAGCATCCTTTTTATTGAAACTAATCTTATTGAGCTTAACCACCTATACACTAATTAAAGCATCTCTCATACTTTTTATTCTGTTTAACATAATACTGAAAGCTTAGAATGTGTTTTCCAAAGCTAAGGCAGTGATAAGCATTACTAGTATTTTATTATTTCTCAGGTGTAATGAAGACATTTCTCTGGCTGCAGCAAAGAGCTTCTAAGGAGAAAAAAATGCATGAGTGGGAACATACCCACATAGCATCACTGCTTCACCATTTGGTCTCTGAAGTCTGACTGCAAAGCTTTTGACTACTGCTTATGCAATAGAAAGTTGTCAACACATTTATCTAGAAGCTGTCTTTATGCACTGCGTCTATCCAGAGTTGTGTTCTTTGGGAGATATGCAAGCAGCTAAGTAAATTGTTGGAGGGTCACATAAAAGATAAGTCAATGAAGCTGATTCAGCAACTGGCACTGCAGGAAAAATCAAAGGACCACTTAAGGCAAGAATAGTGTTTACAGTGTGCTGTATTACACGAGTAAGAGCCTTCAGAAAAAAGCAACGGTGACTCACAAGATATATATACAAAGGCCCTACTGCTGTCAATGGGAAGGTGGCTGCCAGTGGAAACCTCAGTAACAAGGGTACCCAAAGGCAGGATAGAGAAACTCAAAAAACAAAGTGACAAGCTTGGAAACTTTCCTTCTACCATCTGCATATTGTACTTTCAGTAGCTCTGCAATGCAGTTTTACCTCTACCCTGAACAAGATTTGAGCTGCTGCAGAAAGCAAAGGCCAATGGACGTCACTGCCCATTCAGGCACTGACATACTGCTTGTCATCAGAGGGCCTGCTTTTTTTTTTTCTCTTTTCTCATTCTTCCTCTGTCATGGGTTCAGCAGCAGCAGTCATTCTTCCCCTTTAAGTAGTAGCTGGTGTAGCACTGTGGTTTGGATTTTCGGCTTGGGAGCAGTGCTGATAACACCAGTGTTTATAGTTATGGCTTAGAATATTTAGGCTGGCAGAGGACTTACTGAGTTTCATGCTCTGCCAGGGAGGAGAGGAACCGGGAAGAAGCCGGGTGGAAGCAGAGACAAGGCACCTGACCCAAACTGACCAAAGAGGTATTCCATACCACAGCACATCATGTCGAGGATGTAGAGACGGAGAGCAGAGACCCAGAAGGGTGGCGGTTCAGGGAGGGGTGTGCACGGTGTGTTCGGGATTTGGTATGAGGTGATGGGGTGCACTGAGTAGTCGAGCTTGGTATCAGGTGATGGGGGGCACTGCGTGGCGTGGCTAGGTATCAGATGAAGATCTGTTGTATTCTCTTTCCTTGTATTTTCTCTTGTATTATTATTGGTGGTAGCAGTAGTGATTTATGT